>JAQMYJ010000014.1:4443532-4458727 GCA_030014305.1 Clarias laeviceps | reverse complement strand
ATTCAAATTTTATTTGTCACATACACAGTCATACACAGTACGATATGCAGTGAAATGCTTATATGACCGCCTGTGACCTTAAAATATTTTTTAAAACAATTAACAATAAATAAGAAAGAGAATAGAAAAGAAGCAATAAATAAATAAATAAATAAATAGCTTAACTATAAGAAAGTAGAACAAAATATAAAAAATTTTAAAAATATATAAGAAATATAAAACCTATCTTCAAGGGGAGTAAAGTAATCTAGGTTCCGATCCAACATGGTAAGTTTAACATCTGCATCAATTACATTGTCTGGTTTCAAAGCCTCAATTCTATGCATAATATTTTCAATTTTATTATTAAAAAAGTTCCTCACTTTTTTAATAATAAAATTATTAAAAAGAGAAAACCTCACTACTGCACAATGTTGTTGTGGAGATTTCTGGAGTGGTCTTATTTCTGGTTAATTTAGCTACATTACGGTATTTAAAAAAATCTAGGATTATTTTTCTTATTTTCTATAAGAGTGGAGAGATATGTTGATCTAGCTACACTAAGAGCTTTTCTGTAGTTCAGGATGCTCTCCTTCCATGCTATTTGAAATACTAACAATTTAGTTTGACGCCATTTGCGTTCTAATTTCCGAGCAGTCTGTTTTAAAGTGTGCATGTGATCATTATACCAGGGAGCGAGTTTCTTATCTCTAATATATATTTTTTTAACTGGAGCTACGTTATCTAGGGTATAACAGAATGTCAACTCTAAATATTCAGTCACCTGATCAAGTTCTTTGGAGTCAGATGGCATCCAATCAAAGTTGGTAACTCTGGGAGATTACTGATAAAGCTCTGTGTGGTAGTTGATGTGAATGTATGTTTAATATGCTTACATTATTACTATGACACATTTTAATTGAGACAAGATAGTGATCTTGGGTCGATCTTGAGTCGATGGGTCCGAGTCGGCGGGGCTCCTTTGCCGGCGCTGATCGACTCCGGAAGTGCCGTCATCCTAGTGTGCCCCTCTGTGGTTCCAATTCTGTGAGCCCCTCCCAATTACCTGTGTGCATGGAGACTGACGAGAGGTTCCAAAAAGGGAAGTACTCCATTGTTGCAGGAATTAGGCCTGGTGCAGAGAGGTGGCAACTTTGCGCAGCTCCAGCATGAGGATGTGCGTCTTAAACACTGCTGGGGTCAAGTACGAAAGGTAGAAGGAGAAATAGAAAACGTTGAAAGGGTACGATCAGCGTCCTTCTTTCTGATAAAAAACGGATTATTATACTACCACACAATTAGAAGGGGAGAACTGGTTGATTTATTAGTCATCCCACAAGAAAAAGTTGACGCGGTCTTGCATCTCGCATGCACACACCCACTCGGCAGACATTTAGGAGACAGAAACACCATTGCGAAAATTAAGGACAGATTCCACTGGCGGCCAAAAAACACCCCCTAAAGTCCCCCCCCCGAAAGCCGACCTCTGCCCTTTTAATTCCATTACCGATCATCAGCATTCCATTTGAGCGAATAGGGATGGACCTCTACCAAAGTCGGCAAAAGGACATAAATACATATTGGTCGTCGTGGACTATCCAGAAGCAGTCCCACTACGGAAAGCGACATCAAGAAACATAGCAAAAGAGCTTGTATTACTCTTTAGTTGCGTGGGCCTGCCGAAGGAAATTCTAACCGATCAAGGTATGCCATTCATGTTCTGACTGATGGCTGACATCTCCCGGCTGCTGCAGATCAAACAGTTATGCACTTCCGTATACCATTAACAGACTGACGGCCTGGTGGAAGAGTCCGATCAAATGCTTACAAGGATGTTACGGTGGTTGATTGACGTGGTAGGATGAAACTGGGACCAGCTACTCCCGTACATTCTCTTCGCCGGCAGAGGCAGGGACCTTATACATTCGCGGAGCGTGTCGGGCCCATGAACTACTGTATGCAGCGCTGGGCAAGAGAATAGTGCATTGAGCTATATCACATAAATATGCTTAAAAGATGGATTGAACCTTTACCATGAATTTCCAGCTCTCGCTGGTCTCTCCTCCCCAGCTCTAGGGCGTGAAGTGGTACAACGCAGGGAGGATCTAACCTCCAACACCAAGACCTAAATGAGCTGTTAGATCAGTTCCAAGACGTGTTCTCCATCGACCCAGGGCTCACACATCTGGTATGCCACGATATTAAAGCGCCGCCCGGCGCCGTCATTAGGCAAAGACAGTACCAAGCCCCGGAGGCCCTTCGCCATGCCATTGAATCGGAAGTAAAGAATATGCTTCAGAACGGCATTATAGAGGAGTCAACTAGTCCCTGGTCTAGCCCCATAATGACAGTGCCCAAACCCGACGGTTCGATCCGTCTTTGCAATGACTTTCGCCGCCTTAACCAGATATCACAGTTTGATGCAAATTCATTGCCACAAGTGGATGACATAATCGACCGGCTCGGCAAAGCTAGATTTATTTCCACTTTGGATCTAACTAAGGATTACTGGCAGGTGGCCCTGACACCAGAAGCAAAAGAGAAAACTGCATTCAGTACCGAACAGGGACACTGTCCTCCCCTTCGGGCTCCACAGAGCCCCCGCCACCTTTTAGCGGCTGATAGACATTGTGCTCTGACACCACCGGCCATACGCAGCGGCATATTTAGACGATGTAGTCATCCACTCAGGCAGTTGGGACGAACACCTGTTCCACCTTCAGGAAGTTTTACGGGAACTCAGAAAAGCAGGGTTGATGGCCAAACCAAAAAAGTGTTTCCCCATCCTCCAAAACCCAGATTTCGACAGACCATTCATCGTGCACACCGATGCCTCGGAGACAGGGCTGGGAGCCGTCCTTTCACAGGAATTCAACGGGGAGGAGCACCCGATCTTGTATGTGAGTAGGAAAATACTATTTAGCCGGTCGGCACTTCACATTAGTTACAGACCATGCTCCTCTACATGGTCTCCTTTGGCAAGGGCTAAAGACACAAATCCTCGCATCATACGCTGGTTTTCATTACAAGATTTTTCTTTCTCAATACAACACAGGGCTGGTACACAACATGGCAAAGCAGATGGTCTGTCCAGACGACATGCACTCTTTTCAGGAACGAGCTTGAAGCTGAGGAGGGCGTGCTGTGGCGACGGGCTTGCAGCCAGTGCACACAATAAGAAAAAGCTTCCTAACTCGCTTAAGAAAAGCCATCCCCAAAACACAACAAAAGCCAAGGGTAACCGTGTGAAAAGGGCGGGGCGCCACCATTCACCGGCATCGGCCACAGAAAGGAACCGTCACTTATATAGTTTTCCTTATGTTTGTTTGCCAGATCACGACCCCAGTGAGAGTTATTGTTTGCGGATGCCAACGAGAAGAAGCCTGCGTTCTTATTCACCTGCCTGCTCGCTATGCCGCGCCTCCGTGTTGTCCCCCGGCAGCTCGCCGTCGTGACTCACCTGAGCACAGATCGCCGTCTACAGGCTGGGTCTTCTGCTCCCTACTCCCTTCCTACCTACCCAATAGTTGGCAGTAACAGTCATAGTAACAGTCATAGAAATACAAGTGTGCTTCACTGTCTTTGTAAATAAACATGCACTTATTTCACCTGTCCCTCTGCGTGTCCGTGACCTAGTGCCCACTACAACATGCTTTACAGTCTGTGATCTCAGTACTAATGTCAGTGACTGAAATTGAACAATCAGTGCCAAAATTTACAGATCATCCTCATCTCATCATGTTCATTTCACACATTTCAAGTCGTGTTTTCCTAGGTTTTCTCTCTGTTGTGTTGTAAACTGCTGCTCATGCTGTCTCTAAGAATCGAGTGATACACTAAAAGGAATGTGCTGTCTGCCCTATTTGACATACATAACCTCACAGACTATCACGATTGCCTGGTGTCATTGTGTTTTATTGCGAGTATGCCCAGCCAATTTTGCTAGGCTCTCAGCCACTGATGGCTATGCCAGATCCTTTGATACTCCTCTGTGCTGAAACAATAAAATATTAGAATAACTAGATTTCCAAAGGGGAGCAAATTAATTCACATTTGGTTCTGAGACAAATACGACCACATGTCGTATAACTACAGTATAGCATCAGTGACAAATCACTCATCTCATCTTCCAAGCCATCAGAGTGCCTAAAGTTCACATGCAAGGCTCATTTGTACCCGTTTTCCATGCACTTGTACTGTCCATAGAATATTGATTCAATACTCATTATTTAACACTTGTCACATTTGAAGAGGTTTCTATGGAATTATAATCTATCTGAAGATCCTGTATGCTTCATTTTCTCATATTGTCATACCCATACATCACACTACTCAGTGCTTAGTGTTAACAGTTAGGGTCTTTTAATGACTATCAATAATGTGGACTCAATTAGAAAAGCCAGCTATGCATTATAAGTGATTTGTGCTTATGGCTTTGCATCAATAAGAATGTACCATTTTGGATTACATTAGTGTAATGTTGTGTGTGATTTTACTGTAGAGGATTGAGAGAGACAGCATGAATTTTGAAGTTAAAATATAGAAAAGGTTTACATTTCTCTTTAAGCTTATTTAATTTAATTAAAAGGAAACATATTTCCAGTGGTGACCGCAGGGTGCAGACATTGAGCTAAATTAAATATTTTAAATCACTGATGCATATCGATGTGGGCTAAAAATGTAATCTTGCTGGTTGATAAATCAAATTAGATACTGGCAAAGCTGCTTTGATAAATCAGTTGTATATTTTTCTGCTTCAGTAATTAGACTGTGAAACAGTCAGCCAGTTTAGATTCTGCTAACGCAATCCAATTGTAAAAGTTTCTGCTTCAGTAATGTATGATACAAAAATTATTGGGAAATATTCTGCTTCATTCATTATACTGTGAAACCTACAGTACAGTTTCTGCTCCCACAATCCAATTGTAAAAGATTGCTTTAGTAACTAGACTTATAATGTAGCGTATAAATTCTGCCGCCATAATCTTAGTGTAAAAGTCTCTGCTTCATTAAGCACACTGTAAAACCTACAGCACAGTTACTGCCCCCATAATACCAGTGAAAGGTTTCTGTTCTTATAATTCAAACATAAAAGTAAATAAAAGTGTACAATTTTTTAAATAAATAAATATGTTACTATAATGTAGGTCTAATAATTAAGGATGAGGCTAAAATCCAATTATTTAGGTGACATGAAGGCTACTGTATTTTTTTTTTCTCATAATTCCAGTGTAGACACCATATGAGCTTTTGCTTTCAGAATTTTAGAGTGAAAAACTTTTGTGCCAATAAATCCCATTTAAAAGCCCTATACACTTTATTTTATTTTAAACTGTTTTTGTATTTTGGAATTTCTGCTCCCAGTGTGGAGACTGGGATAGAGTTTTTTCTCCTATATTTCCAGCATGAATGCTTCTTAAGCTGTATAGCTGGAAAAAAAAAAAGTTTCTGCTCCATGCAGACACTATGTGAAAGTTTTTGCCCCTGTAATATTGCATGGAAAAGATTCTGCCCAAATAACTGAATTATAAATGCATTTAATAATTTATACTCCAGGTTATAGGATATGCAAGTTTGTGTTCCTATAATTCCAGTGTTTCTACTTATAGAATGAAGGCATGAGAAAATGTTACAGTTTTCACTCCTGTAATTCTTACGTAAATTTCCAATATACTGTATTTAGTGTGTAGGTTATGGTTGAGTTTCTGCTTCCATACTTCTCATGTAAAGGCTAAAAAGAAGCTTTTACTGACATAATTCTCAGATGGAGACCATGTAGAATTTTCAGGTTTAATAATGGTATAAAACAGTACTAATTCTAGTGTGGATGTTTATGCTCCTATAATTGCAGTGTAAATTTTCTGTTCCTGTAATTCCAGGAGTGAGTCAAATTATCTGCACACTGGCTGTAGAATTTGTTTTAATTAACTTTTAGAAAAGACAAATTCACATATATTTTTAAATAATCTTATTGCTTTACAATACTCTTTGTCCATCTGTCAGCAAGCTTTTGTATTCCATTTTAGGCTGAGATGCAAACCATGAATGCACCGGTGTCTTCATCCTCATGGGGCTGCTTTCAAGGGACCAAACAGGTGAAAGTCTGAGGGGAGAGATCAGGACTATAGGCAAAGATGCTTTAACACCTCAAAATGGAGTTTTTGCAGTGTCAACAGTTTTCCTCATAATGTTCCAATACTTGAGAATTTTTACTTGAGAAAAAATTTCCAGCTGATGGTTGACACCGCAGTTGCAACTGAACTGATATTATATTGTACTTAAATGGTAATCCATGAATTTTACCTCCATACATCAATTATGAACAATTTGACTCTTTAAGGTAATCATTAGAAGCCAACTTGCATATTTAAGCACAACACACAGTATTATTCTGATGCAGTATTTTGTATTTGTGTTTCTCTAATTCTTTTCAACTACAATCATGAACACAGTGAATTGCATCAGCATCAGCATAAAGATTTAGAGCCAGTTTAAGTGAGAATGTGAAGATGTGTGTGTGGGCTTTCTCTCTCTTTCTCTCTGTGAAACTGAGGCATTGTGCGGGTTTGACTGCACTGCAGCTTTTGATGATGATGTGTGTAGTGCAGTGTACCGTGGAGATGAATCTCAGGATAAGCAGACAACCTTCTTCCTGTAATAAATGTTAAATTTAAAGACAGCAGTGCAGTATAAAATAACACCTTTCTGGTTTAACTTTCATTTGTTTTTACCATTTAAAGGGACAGAAATGGAAAAAAAAAAAACCTCACAATGAAACACTAGTGGGTGTGCTGTCATAGGAAAATGATCAGTGATGGGGTGGTGTTGAGTTCAGATTTTAGAGCCACCGCTGGCACTTTATTTGATCAGCAGCGTTCTGGGGATGCGTTATTACACCAGCTATTTTTAGATCCTTGCAGAAATGCTATTTGTGTAGGCTTATAGTTGAACCTTCTTAGAATCTTTCAGTGTGTAAAAACAGGATTTAAAGCTGTGCCAGGAGGCACACATGAAAACACACACACACACACACACACACACACACACACACACACACACACACACACACACACACAGACCAGCTGCCATATCAAAAACTATGAATATTTTATCATCCGGCAGTCTTCAAAGTGTGACAGCTGCCTGTCACATTCCACCTCTCTCTCTCTTTCTTTCACTATCTCACTTTCTCTTACACACACTCTCTCTCACACAAACACACACTCACTCTCTCACTTTTCTATATATCTCACACATACTCACTCCCTCTCTCTCCCTCTCTCTCTCCCTCTCTCTCTCTCTCTCTCTCTCTCTCTCTCTCACACACACACACACACACACACAGACACACGCACGCATGCACTGGTGCCAACTCTCTCTTAACACACTGCAATATCAAGTGTGGCGAAAGACAAAGAAATAAGTAACAGAAGAAAGAGAAGAAACAGCAGAGAAAGAAAAGGAAAAAAATGAATAGAAAGGAAGAAGAAAAGTAGGTGAAGTAAAAGTAAATGAGGAAGGAAAGAAAAGAAGGTAGGTAAAAACAGGAAGGAAAGAAAAAAAACAAGTAAAAAATCAAAGGAAGGAAATAAAAGAATAAGAAAGAAAGGGAAATTTAAAATTTAAAATTGGGAAAGAAAGAAAGAAAGAAAAGGAAATGAAATGAAAGAATAGAATGTTGGAAAATGAAGGAAATAAATGCATAAACAAAAGAAAGAAAAGTCATTATGATAGAAATATGGAATAAATAAATAAATAAATAAATAAATAAAAATTATGGCATGGCAAGAATGGAAAAGAAGAGGAGAAGATGAACAAGAAAAAGAAGAAGAAATGAATAAAATAAGGAAAGAAAATGAAAAAATGAAAAAGCAGAAGAAAAAAAAGGAAAGAAAGAAAGAAAGAAAAAGAAACAAAGAAGCAAAGAAAGAAAGGGTAGAAAAAACTGGAAAATGTACATTTAACATAAAGAAAAAAGGAAAGGGAATGAGATGCTGAGACAAACAAAGAAAAATAATTAAAAAAAGACAAAAGAAAGACTGAAACAAAATAAGAAATAACAAAAATGAGAAATAAAATAAAAAAAGGGTTAGGGTTAGAAAGAAAGAATAAAGAAAAAGAAGACAGAAAAGACGGAATGAAGACGGAAAAAGAGTCAAAGAAACAAAAATACAAGGAATAAAAAGTGTGTGTGTGTGAGACAGAGAGAGAACAGGCTGATCTTGCATCTCGTCTGACTGTACACTCACTGTGTGAACGATGAGACAGCAGCTGAGCGACTCTGTGAATTACTCAGCCCCAATGCATGCTGTTACTGCTCCCATCACACTCTCTCTCTCTCTCTCTCTCTCTCTCTCTCTCTCTCTCTTTTTGGCCCTTCAGGATGGCACATCATTACTAATTAAAAATTGTCATGGCAAAGCGCTGACATGTACAGCCCCAGGAAATTCCCGCATCAATTTAGCAAACAGGAAATTGACAAACCCTGGAGAGGTGACATTTTTATTCTCATTAAAAGAAATTTGCATCTGATAGCAGCTACTTTAGCTTCACAGCAACGTTATCGAGGTGACCTGTGAAATCATGAGCCAGCAATAATAAAAAGACCTGGATACAAAAAGAATGGACAAAGTAGGGTTCAGTTATAAAATGGTGGAGCTGCTGCTTGTTATTAAGTAGCTTTCACACCTGATTCTTTCCACCTCGTTCTTTTCTTACTGTGAGCCATCTTGTTAGCAATGTTTTAAGCTGTGACTTCCTTTTCATGCCACCCCCTAGTCTAAAACAAAACACCACCCGATCAGACGCGTGAGCGGAATTTCAGGGTTGTAGCAATTACTGCGCCTCAGTGTGTTGTGATGAATCCTACAGTCCGGTATTGCTCTGCAGCATCGCCACAGGCATGTAAATAATGAGCTGTTGTCTTACAAGCAAGCAGGCAGGCGTTGCTGTGTTTGAAAATTGGAGGGGAAACGTGATGACCGTCCAATCCTTAATGCTATCGTTTATCTTCTCAGACGTGCTCGTTAGCTTAGCATGGAGCTGTGAAACATTGGCTTGTAAGAGCTCGAGTAAACTAGCCTGCATCATTTCCTGTTGCGTTACAAAATGGTGGAATTTCAGGGGTGGAAATGTTTTCCAGAATCTGTTACATGGCTCTGAGCAACCAGTGTATCTCAATTATAGGCAGGTTTGTGTATAACACAAACAATAACACAATGCAAACTTAGCCAATTAAGACTACACTATATGGACAAACGTTATTGCCAAAACCTGTTAATTATTGAATTCAGGTGTTTCAGTCAAGCCCCTTCAATCAATCAATCAATCAATCAACATTTATTTGTATAGCACCTTACAGCAACCTAAGTTGAACCATTAAAACATAAAATTATTGTAAAAAAACACACATGAAACTAAAAGTATTAAAAGCCATTCTAAATAGTCAAGTCCCTTATACCCAGTGAAGGGCAATCTTAATGCTTCAGCATACCAAGACATCTTGGACAACGCTATGCTTCCAACTGTGTGTCAACAGTTTGGCTCTTTTAGGCCCTTTTCTATTTGCACATGACTGAGACCCCCATCGAGCACCTTTGGGATGAACTGGAATGGACATTTCGAGCAAACCCTTCTTGTCCAACATGAGTGACCTCATAAATGGTCTACTGAACAAATGGGCAGAATTTTCCACAGAAACACAGAACAGCTTCCAAGAGAGTCTGGGCTATTATAGCTGCAAAATGAACCTGCTTAGAACCTTTCAGTGTGTAAAAACAGGATATAAAGCTGTGCGAGGAGGCACACATGAGAACACACACACAGTTAACAGAAGTTAACAGAACACAGTAAAAACTACCTTTGCCTCCCTATATAATCCCCTGATACACTAACACACTATCATGGACTGCCGGCTTCAAGTCTGGAGCGCTGGCCTCCAAGGAACTCCTTTAATGGAAGAAAAATGTAGAAATGACTTGGAGTGAGGTCAGGACGTTACAGGGGATGTGGCAATAAGTCTCAACTGATTCCTGCTGATTTCACTTTCCATTTGCAAGTTGTGTAGATGAATGATTGCATGTACAGTTCCATCTCTTCTGCAAGTTATTTGTTGATTTTTCGAAGATCATGTTCCATGCTAGATCATGTTTCATGGAAATGATGGCAGGTTGTCATTTACAGATGTACAGTACAGCCACCATTTACTACAGCTAAGAGTCTCATCACCGTACTGTACTCGAAGTCTTCTGTAAATGTTTCTAAAATCGTTTTTTTTTTTTTTTTACTTCATTCATGAGAAATCTCATCACAAGTTTGACCTGAATGGCCCTTGTATATTACATTATGACAAGCAAACTTGATCAAATTTACCAGGAGCGATCAATGGCACCATGTACATTCATGACGGACTTAAAAACGTCAAGAGCAGCGACTAGAAATGCGTAAAGCCTCCAAATGTTGTTTTTCATCCACTCAGCTGTAACTAGGACACAGCCGTAAACAGCAGGCTTTCTGAAATATCTTTTTGTCCCACTGAGATAATTGCACTGTGCCAAGAGCTTTAAAACCCAGCGCTCTCGGTTTGGGCAAAAATTAATTCGGGCAATTAACTGCCTCGGCTGAGATGACAAAGAAATCTGAAGCTGAATTAACTCGAGAGACGTGCGGGGAAAACGTGGCCTACCCGCCGGCTGTTCAGCATGACAAGAGAACCAAGAAAGGGATAAAAAGCAAAGCGATTCATTTCAGTGCAAGATAATTTCATCCTTTTCTTTACATGCTGAGGTATTCATTGGGCGGCTGTTGCTAATTGAGGAGCTTTGCAGCTATATGAGCACACGGAACACAAGAGAAGATTGTCTTTGACATAATGAATTTAATTATTCATGTCTGAGGAGAATGCTGGGGAAAATGAACGCGTGCTAACAGGATGATGATTTGTTTGTTTTTGAGCGATTGGGAGAGATTTGCGAGTGTAGCATAGAAGTTAATGAATATTTGTGGTGTGGTTAATCGTGTGGCGTCCTGGGAAAAAACCTGTCAGATATTGCTGTGGCTGGATTCTGAGTGAAGAAACTGGTTTTGGGCAAAATTTTGATATCTTTAGTTATAGACAATGTTTTGTAAATGTTTTCGTTTAGACTGCCGATGTTTGGTCTAGATTTTCATTTTATCAACAAGACAGGAGACCGTTTTTTTTTTTCCTGTCTTCCTAAACCCTGACAGCACCCATTCAACTTTCAGGCATGGTCAAGCTTTGGGTGGTAAGCATGTCTTTAAAGCTCAGAGGTCACCAATAGATGGATTACACGTTCATAACACCATTTTCCTGCTGTGCTGCATTTCCGCCTAGAAACGTACCTTAGGGTTAGAAATGTGTTTGAGTAATGCAGACGTTTCCCCTTACTGTCACTTCCATTTGTAATCCTATGGCACACCAGCACAAGCTAGCATGGCTAGCGAAGCATGGCTGAACTGATTCAGAAGCTCTGCTTTATTAGGAGAAAACATGTATCAGGAAGAAAAATGATGCGACGGCTGTTTCCAGGAAAACCAAAATGGGTTAATATCGTCTCTGTCTGAGCCGGCTGAGCTTTTCCGCTGAGTTTGGCTTTTTGAGGGAGATAAAATTCTGTCTTATGGACAAGGTGGAGGAAATGGAGAGGGTGAAATATAGCCTTCAGCTGTGGAGTGGTTGAGTGGTACAACTGAGATAGAATTCACTTCAATTTGACATAAAGGTTTTATGAACATTCGTGCAAACAAAAGGTTTCCTCTTCAGACAAGAAGCCAAGTAAAACCCCTCAAACATCTAAAGAAGCCTTGAGGATTCTGTCTTATACTGAACAATAATTTCTTTCATTATTTTTTCTTTTCTTCTAAGCCATTAAATCATAAATTAAAGGCCTTGCCAAAAAGCTGTACTCTGAAATATTTAGCTCTCATTACAGTGTGGATTCACTGTGGCAGTGTTTCGACCGCCTTATGTAATATCAAAACATTATTATAACTACATTCAATTTTGCCCGGACCTTGTATTGATGATGCACTATATTGCCAAATGTATTTGCTCGGCCTTCACATGCACATGAACTTGAGAAACATCCAATCCCTAATCTATAATGATTAATAAGATGTTGGTCCACCCTATATCAGCTTCAACTCTTCTGGGAAGGCTTTCCACAAGGTTTAGGAATGTGTTTATGGGAATTTTTGACCATTCTTCCAGAAGCACATTTTTGAGGTCAGACGCTGATGTTGGACGAGAAGGCCAGGCTCACAGTCTCCGCTCTAATTCATCTCAAAGGTGTTCTATCAGGTTGAGGTCAGGACAGTACATGTCTTTTTGAGATTTGCTTTGGTTGTTGTTCAGAGGTTAGACTCGGTTCCTTATTTACATTGAAATTAACTTTTAACACTTCAGCATACCAAGACATTTTGGACAATTTCATGCTCCCAACCTTGTAGGAACAGTTTGGGGACGGCCTCTTTCTTCAACATTACTGTGCACCAATGCAGAAAACAAGGTCCATGAGGAGAGTTGAAGCTGTTATAGCTGCAAAAGTGGGCTAACATCTTATTAAACCTTATGGATTAAGAATCGCATGTTTTGCAAGTCCATATGCGTGTGAAGGCAGTTGAGCAAATACTTTTGGCAATATAATGTAGTAGAGGTAAGGTCAGTATTCTGGTGGCCAATTCATGTGTAAAAATGATCCCTCATGCTCCCAGAATCAATATTTTACACTTTCAGAATTTGAATCTTGCCCCTGCTGTCCATAGATGTGATAATCTGGTCATTCAGTACGTTCAGGTCGTCATCTGACTTCATTTTATTGTCTGAATCTAGACCTGAGCAACTGAAGCAACTCCAGATCATAATACTACCTCCAGAGGCTTGTACAGTGGGAACTATACATGTTGGGTGCATGGTTTCATATGCTTGCTTCATGTGCTCTCTTCACATTTCTTTTGCAAAGTTGATGGTTTTAATAATGTGATGGAAATTTTTAAAACACAATTCAAGTAACTTCAGCAGTTTTTCATAAGTGGTTTTCTTTGCTTGATGCAAGCAAAAATAATTTGACCCTTTCCCTATGCATCAGTTGGGGTTAACAGAATTATTATCAGCCGAATATAAATTCAGTGAATCATCAGAGGTTATCTGAATTTTAAAGGCCAACAAATGATTTTTACATTAGTCATCCTTGATCATACAGAAATTCTATGTATATATTTCTATTTAAATTCTATGTCAATTTCCAGGTGGTGACGGAAGCACGCTCTGGTTTCGCCCTTGAAGTCAGGCGGTGAAGATTTGCCGGGTTCTCCGAAGATCTGGAGCCTTTACTGAGGCTCTCCGAAGATCTGGAGCCTTCACTGAGGCTCTCCGAAGATCTGGAGCCTCCACTGAGGCTCTCCGAAGATCTGGAGCCTCCCCTGAGACTCTCCGGCGAGCTGGAGCCTCCAGTGAGGCTCTCTGTTTTGACGAGGGGCAAGCTGATTATTCCCTGTCAGCTTGTCCCGGTGTTAAGGTCCCAGCCCCCCCAAAAAATTTTCTCCCAGGGGCCCCTCTGCTATGCCTTTGGTGGGGTCGAGCATTCTGTCATGATTCTCACACACAGAGATCGGACGCAGCTGCAGGTGCGGGCACACGAGTTATTTATTTTTGTCCAAAACACAAAAGTAACTCAGAAAAAACAGAACTTAAAGTCTCTTTGTTATTTCCTCCTGTGGAGTGTTCAACAGGTTTCGAATCCCCGCGAGTTCAAAGTCTATTCAGTCCTGGGAAACACTATTTTATGAACAGTAGCAAAACACACGACACATGCTAACACAACGGTGGACGGACAGGGAGCTACGGGGTCGGCTGGTTTAAGTAGGATAGTACACAAGGGAGACACAGGTGAATCTACTTTAGTGATATCAGTGAGACACATACACACGCAGACACACTAGGGGGAGACAAAGTGGCGGCTCAGTAGTCCGGAGAACCAGATCTTCTTCCCTGAGGCCGCGGTGGCACAGGTGTTACAATTTTGTACAGGTAAGTTTTTTTTTTTTTTTTTATATTTTATATTTTGATCTTATATATATTTTTTCTACAGCTTAGTTTTTCATATATTTTATTCTTATTCTATTGCATAATTTATTTCTTATTGATAATCTTGCTTTTAAGGTCACAAGGGGTCGTATAAGCATTTTACTCCATATGTGTGTTACTGTGTATGTGACAAATAAAAATTGAATTTGAATTTTTGAATTTGAATTCTGGAATTGCATGAATACAACACTTCTTGTCTAAACACCCATGCACTGTATATGATTTGATTGTATCCAGCACAATAAAATAAGCTTCATGACATCAAAACATTCAGTAGCATATATTCAAATGTTTCCATGTATGTTAGACTGTAATGCTCCCGGGTACACCCTGGACAGGATGCAAATCCATCGCAGGGCACATACATACATACACTCACTCACACACTACGGACAATTTGGGAATGCCAGTTAGCCTAATCTGCATGTCTATAGACTGTGAGAGGAAACCAGAGTACCCAGAGGAAACCCACCAAGCACGGGGAGAACATGCAAACTCCATGCAAACAGAGACGGGAATTAGCCTGGCCAGAAATCGAACCCAGACCCTGGAGATGCAAGGAGACAGTGCTAACCACTACACCACACCCCTCACTTGTTTATCAAGTTAAAATTTATTTAAAATACTTTGCCCGTCTTGCAAAATGCTCACAGACCAAGTTACTCGCAATCCAAGGTTCAACTGTATTATCTTTTTAGGTTTTTATTTTATTTCAATAATAATATTTTCTATATTCAAAAGTGACCATAATGTTGTCGACTAGTCTCCCAGCTGCTGATTTTAACGGCCCGGTGTTGTGCTCCTTATTAGTCATCCTTTAGGGCCCTCTTGGTGATCATATACCAGCTATGCAATTGTATTTTTCTTGATATAAGCAGGTAATCATAAATAGCACCAGAACAAACTCATCATTAGCTTCCCATTGCTTGGTTGTCTACAGGGACAGAGGCAGGCAGAGGAGAAAGAACAGAGCTTCAAGGCACCATCGTCCATCTTCCAACTGGCTAAAGAACTCCCGCTGAAACCCCTCATGCACAAAAAGTGCTTTCAACGCATTTAGTAAGGATGTGGGCTACACTTTTTATAAGGAAAGGAATTGAGATGAATTTTAG
>JAQMYJ010000014.1:4427274-4443432 GCA_030014305.1 Clarias laeviceps | reverse complement strand
TATATATATAATTTTTATTTTTATATATTTTTTTTTACAGGCAAAATAGAGGCTGATGAGGCTGGGCTTGTGCAAAAAAATCTTAAAGGGAGCAATATGATTAAAAGGTCAATCACAAAGGCATAAAGTATAAATGATCAAAATGAACCGATTTCTCTCGCTGTGAGAATTCACCTTAAACCTTTCAGGATTTCCAATCCACCTCGTGGGCTTCATGACCTTCCAGAGGAATTACATTTTCTCTCCTGCTCTCTCTATTGTAATAAATAAGTTATAAAGCAGCTACTGAGAGTATGGCTCAGTGTAAACGAGATCAGCTTCTATACCTTGCCATGCCATGAACATAAAGAACGTGAATATTGCTATTGCTATTGCTATGACAGGTAATTGATTAAAAAAAAAAAAATCAAACGGCTGTACCTAGCGTCTATATCATTTATCGAATTACATCAAATTATTACTGAGTGTTTGGAAAATGTCCTGAGTGCACAGGAGCTGTAGGCATAAATTATTCTATGATTATCAGACCTGTCGGTTTCGGGATCATTCTTAAAATTGATTTTTTGTATAGCCTTTTATAAACCCCCACACACACACACGCACACACAATTGCATTACGCTCATCAGTTAACACAGCTTTTCTAGCCAACTATAGTGTAAACAATAGTTGCATGATTTTGCCCTGGAACAGTAAAATAAAACAGTTTATGGTTTTAAAGCTATTTTCAGCTGCATATAATCAATCAGATAAGAAGAGAGATTTTATTTGGAAGTGTTTCTCACCACAATGAAATAGTTAGGATCATTATCGATAGACTCTAGGCAGTTAATATCCAAACGCTCTGTTTTTGAAACTTTACAAGCTGGTGAGGAAAATGCCTGGTTGTTTATTGCTGTTAACAGCACATGTATGGTACAAGGCAGGAATATACGTATAGCATAAAACCAGAAGTGCATTTGTCACAGTGTAAAATAATTTGCCTACTGTATGTAACAAGTACACAGTGAAGGAGTTACACACACAGTGCAATGATTGAGATGTATGCAATAAAGGAACTTATTGTATACCATGGTTATGATATAGTGGTTAAAGAAAGTTATATACAGTACATGCATGGAAATTGTTATGGAGAGTTTAATGAGGGAGGTTATTTTAATACAATATGTGCAACAGTTATGAATAGTGCAATCCTGAGTGTTTACAGTCAGTGCCGGCCAGTGGGGTTGTGAGGCCCAAGCAAAAGATCATGAAAACTGGGCCCACTGGTGTAAATACTTTTCATAGCAATTTCACGACAATATATAAGTGTATAAGTATGCATTAAATATTCAACATACAATACATGGTGTAAAAACATTTAATCAGATTTAAACAAGTTTGCAAGTTAAGGATTGCAAAATATTGTAATGCAAATATATGTACAAATGTGCTTGGAAAAGTAAACAAAATAGATATATGTGAAACAAATAAAATTAAATATAAATGAATATTATAAGTACTAATACGATAGCAATAAATTTTGTATAACAGAACATACCTTTTTTTTCCTCTTCTTTTTTTTCGGCTCCATAAAGATACTGTTTGGTTGCCGTGTCAATGGCAGGTCTAAAATGGGACATTTTTAGGACATTTTTGACTTTCTATTAAACGTGAGCAATTTAAAGAGATATAGTGGAATCTGTGTGCACAAATACTATGATCATTACAGCACTCTGCGGTTCTCCCAGTTTATCGCAGACATTGTTATGCAAATTAGTATGTGGTGCTTCTGTGTGTTTCAAACCTCCTATGCTTTTATTTGTACTGTTGTTTTGTATTTATTATCGTTTTCAGCAATTTATCATGTGTTAATTATACAGAGCTATTCTTTTTATTTAATATGGTGGGTAATATTTTTACTCACCGTTGTTGTGAATTGTATCCTGTTTAATGGGTCCATGTGTTGCGAGAACATTGACATGATTATGTATTCACGTTCTATTATGGTGAGAAGGAATTGCTGTTAATATGTGCATGGGGCCCTGGTCGTAAGGCGAGGCCCCAGGTGACCGCCTGTACTGCCTGTTGGATGGGACGGCACTGTTTATGTACAGTAGTGAGTTATGGGTACAATAGTGAGCAATTATGGGTAGTGCAATTCTATCTACAGTGTCTGTATAGCAGTAAGTTATAAGCAGTGCAAAGTGACAGAGTAAACAGCTGTGGGGAAAAAGCTGTACCTGAACCTGATCTTGGTCCATGGGCTCCAGAAGACAGAAAAGCAAAGAGCTATGGGCATGTTACAAATATTTCATTTTAGTTTTAAATGAGATATAAAGTGTTTTCTCTCAGGGTGGTTTGGAAACATCTTCCTGGTATTTTCCCCATAGGTCCTCCTCCAGGACCAGGTTTGGATTGGGATTTAAACAACACTAATTAGATCAGTAATTAAACCTCAGGCGGGACATCCACCAGCTCAAAACAGATCTCAGGATGCTAATTGTCTGCTCTTTAACAGGCCTCTGTGGAGTTTTAGCAGTTTTGTGGTTTTTAACACATCCGCTGGGAGCAGTTTAGGTATCGTATCAGTGCAGTGCAGAAAGCTGATGAAGTGCGATTGCTGATTCACGGAGGTTTTACTGTCGAAGGCTCTGTTACAAGATGATGCTGTCTTTTATCCTAGTGCACACTTTGTAGTTGACTGTAAGGTCATACTGTTTGTATTGCATGTAATCTTTACTTCCTTTCATCATCCCTGTTTAACTTATTCTCTGGATATGGAACCCATTTCAGTGCAGTCCAGCTGTAATCTTCTCATTTATTAAGCTAAAGGCTAAGCTAAAAGCTTTATTTTTTGAATTTCCTTTTGGGATCAATCCAATTCATCCATCCATTGAAACTGAGCATTTGGGAAAAAAAATAAGTGAAATAAAGGAGTTTAAGGTATGATTCAAGGAGTGGTTAAGGTGGAGAATTAACACACACACTTTAAAATCTTATGTTATCTGGTTAAATAAATAGTAAGATATGGGGTCTTTAAATATGGTCTGTATTGTCTTCTGTTTTTTTTTTTTATTTGCACTGTATTTACACATGAAAATTATATTATTCAAATATCCAGTATGAAATTCGTTCTGTATTTGGATGCTTTTTCCAAATTTCCCACTCTGCAATAATCAGAACAAAACAAAATCCTCATACAATTTGCAGACATCATTGCATTAGAGCTTATTAAATAAAGATGCAACAATATTCTGCACATTCCTGGTTTTATAACACTGCTATGACACCTAAAAGATTCTAAAAAGAGTCCTCAGTCTCTCAACCCAATGTCTCTTCACTGGCTTGTTTTTACTTTCCACCTAGTAACCCTGTGACTCAGTGACAATCATACATGGGAAGCGGTGCGAGATGATAAATTAATTCCTGTCTGCTTTCGCACAGCGCAAAACAATGCACTCTATCAGTGTAAAAGTCACAGCGTTTGGCAAAAATAGAGCAAAAAAAATATATATATAAGTGAGAGAAAAGCAGAAAAAAAATATATAGACAGTAAAGCTGTTTAGCTTTTTATTTTCTGTAGACAGGGTGAGAAACTATAAGTTCCCTTCCGTCAAGATGCTGAAGATGCTGGATGCTGACTCAGGTGCAAGGCGGATAAATAAGAAAAGGAGAATGAAATAACCTTACCGACGTGACGTGGAATTATCCAGCCGGAGACAGTGTGTGAGAGAAAACTGTCACTTTTGATGAAGCAAAAGAGCCAGAAGTCTGAATTTTTCTTATTTCTTTGTGAGGCGTAGATAGAGACGGGGCCTGGGAATGAATTGGAGATGGAGAGAAGATTCAGGAGGAAAGACGCCGAGAGGGAGTTAAAGGTTATTTTGAGCGACAGATAAAGAAAATGGCAGAAACGCTTGGTGGTCTTTTTCCAATTTCTGCAACAAAACAAAAAAAAGAGAATAGATTGAAGAATAGATTTATGGATTTTATTATTATTATTATTATTATTATTATTATTATTGTTGTTGTTGTTGTTGTTGTTGTTTCTTTCTGCAGGATCTCAATTCTTTAAGAAAAAAATAATTCATTCATATCCATATCAAGATTTGTATTTGTTTACAACACATTACATGTCTGGTTGCAGTACATTCTAAGTAAGCACAAAAAAAAAAAATTCATGGACCTTTGTCAATTTTAATGCAATGCACCTGTTGTGTTACCATGCCACAAGTACTGTACAGTGCCTTGAGGGTGTGTGTGTGTGTGTGTGTGTGTATGTATCAGCATGACTGTTGAAAGTTGGAGGAGTATAAAGCCTGAGGGGAAAAAACTAAAATGTTTCAGATGAAAAAATAAAAAGATTAAACAGGAGAATAAACAGCAACATGTGTTCAGAATTTATTTCAAATTCCTTCCTAGTTTTTCCCTCACGCTGTACTTGACTCAAAAGGCCCGAGCTACATTATCTCTAAACCTCGATAATAGGGAATTCCAAAGAGACTATTTAATTTAAGAGAGCTAGTGAAAGGACGTTGGTCATATTAAAGTTGTTTTAATTTCCTAATAGATTGAAGCCAATCAAAGAGATTTTGGTCCATTTTGGCGTGACAGCATCACGCAGTTGCTGCAGATTTGTTACATCCATGATGAGAATCGCCCATTCAACCACATCCCAAAGATTCTCTATTGGAGTGAGATCTAGTGAATGTAGAGGCCGCTTAAGGACAGTGAACTCGTTGTCATGTTCCAGAAACCAGTTTGTAATGGTTGTGGCTTGTTGACATGGCGTGTTATCCTGTGGTCATAAAGGGATAGACATGGTCAGCCCAACACTAAGTGGCTCAACGTTTGCCAGAAGATGTCCCCCACCCCATTACACCACCACCCCCAGCCTGAACTGTTGACACAAAGACGGGTGGATCCATGCTTTCGTGTTGTTTACGCCTAATTCTGACCCCATCATTTGAAATGTCATGGCAGTAATCAAGACTCATCAGACCAGGCAATGTTTATCTAACTCTCTGTTGGCCATGTTTTTTAAATATTACTCAAGTATAAGTAGACATCCTCCACTTGCGTGCTTGAGTAAAAGTACAGAAGTACTCACCTTCATGTGTCAAAAGTACAGAGCTTGTATTAGCTCACAAACCCTAAAGCTGTTTTTTGTGAAAATCCCAGCAGATCAGCAGTTTCAGGAAAACTCATACCAGGCAACAACAACCATGCCAAGTTCAAAGTCAAATCAATCAAATTTCTTCCCCATTCTGAGGCTCAGTTTGAACTTCTGCAGATGCCTACATGCAGTGAGCAGCTGCCATGTGATTGGGTGGTTAGATATTTGTGTTAACAAGCGGTTGAACAACCGGTGGGTGTACTAAGATGGTGCTGTGCCACTTTTTATTTCTTCTCTAATGCTTATGCTGATATCAATACCTGCTTTAAGAGCCACAGAACATTGATTTGAAAAACATATCCAAATATCAAAACTTTCCAAAAAAAAAAAAAAAACCATAAATAAATATAATTACTTAAATTATATTCATGTAATTAAACTTCTTTATACATACAATTTACAGTAATATTTTTTAATTTCACAAAATTTCTTTACATTTTTGTATTTGCTACAGGAACTGACTGGAAGCCTTTCCCTCCTTCAATTCCTTTTTTTTTTTTTTTTTTTTTTAAATCTGGTATCAGATCCATGCTTACAGTATATACAAGCAGATATGAGCTTATGTCTTGATATGAACTCATTTCTTCTTTCCAGGTATAATTATACACATACAATACAATACACAAGAGTGAACTTTTTCCTAAATTTTAAAATGTTTCTTTGTTTGTTTTTTTGTTTCTTTGTTTGTTTTGCTGTTAAACCATTTCTCAACTGGATAAGCAATTTCTGTGTAAAAGATTCACATAAAAAGTCCACAATCATTGCAAAGCAGTGCAGACTTTGCCTTTGTCCCTGAAGAATGAATCAGAGGCTGCGCGTTCCCTGTGGTGTTTGTATAAGGAAGCGACACAGACAGCTATCAGGATGCACAAATTAAAAGCAGTCGAGGTCTAATTGATGAGACATGGCTGACGAGCTCTAATAATGACATCCGTGCAATGAAATGTGACCTCTCAGTAAGAACGCATCTGCCTTTTTTTCTTCTATGTCCCATCAGCCAGTCACACGAGGTCAAGTAACACTGTACAACTGTGAACTGTCAATCCATGCATTTGTGCAATTCTGTTGTGATAAGGTTACCTTTAAACTCTTTGTAAGTAGAAGTTGTCACTCAAAAGTACACAATATTTATTTTTCATTCTGACGCTTTATGAACTTTGGAAATTATGGTGTTGTAGTGGTTAGCACTGTCACCTTGCACCTCCAGGGTCCGGGTTCGATTCCCGGCCAGGCTCGATTCCCATCTCTGTGTGCATGGAGTTTGCATGTTCTCCCTGTGCTTGGTGGGTTTCCTACGGGTACTCCGGTTTCCTCCCACAGTCCAAAGATATGCAGGTTAAGCTAATTGGCATTCCCAAATTGCCCATAGTGTGTGAATGAGTGTGTGTATGTGTGTGTGCCCTGTGATGGATTGACACCAGGGTGTACCCTGCCTCGTGCCCTAAGCCTCCTGGGATAGACTCCAGGTCCCTGTGACCCTGAATACAGGATAAAGCGATATAGAAGGTTATTGAGTGAGTATTTCACTGGTTTCACCTTGTATGATTGTCATTAAGTGTCTACTAGTAATAAGACTAAACCAAATGACAATACGCACTATGGAGTTCCAAGAAGTAATTAAAATGACTTTGAATGATATTGCAAGAAGTCGACAAATTTAAACACAAAAAACTTTTCTTTTTTTTTTTTTGCTAAATGTGGGGACAGTATTTTTTCTGGGGATTTTGTAAATAAAATATCCAGCACTAACCGAGAGGATTTCTCCTGCTAAATGCTTTGAATCCGACTGCTGAGGGGAGAAAAAAATCTCTCTCTCCAGGGTTTCTTTATTATTTTGAACAAAACTTGGCCGAGTAAAACTCCACTGTGACACTTAAGGACTAGATTTCATTTTAATCAGACATGGGAACGTACAAAGTAGTAGAGATTCCTTGGACAAATATTACTCAAGTACAAGTAAAGAAGAACTCACCTTCATATTTCCTGAAGTATCGTAAGTACCGAGCTTGTATAAGCTCACAGTTTAAAACACCTCCTGTCTCTCTCTCTCTGTCTCTCTCCCCTTCCAATCAATGACTACAACCTGCTTAACATCTGTCTTCAAACACCTGTTATGTCATTAGGCATATCTTAAAAGAAAAGCAAATCATGCAATTGCGAATAATGTGCAATAAGTGGCGAAATTCCCGCTTCAAATAATACACACGCTGTGGTTAGGTAAGGCAATGCCATACAGAAATGCAAAAATATGGATATTTGGTACTTTGGAGCAGAGTAAAAATAAAATTAAAATAAATAAAACTATTGAAATAAAGCACAGATATGTAATTCATGTACTCAATTGCAGTAATGAAGTATCTCTGATTTGAACCTTTTGTGTGTATGGTTTGTCGTATTCCCTCCCTGCTCTCTGACTATTAATTCCAAGTCACTTCAGAGATTTTCTTCCCCTCTCTAATAGCATTTCCCCACTTCTATTGGTTTCATTCTGAGCCTCCAGTGGACGATAACATTTTAGCTTTGTCAGATCTTGGGGAACAGATGCGAATCATGTTAGAGCTGCTCAAGGTGAAAGTGTGAAAATGGACAAAAAGAAATCCAGAAAGATGAACTTTGCGTAATATGTTGTTGTTTTTTAATCATCAGAAGGTCAAATGGAAAATAAATGTGAAGTGATGATATTTTAGATGTTGGGTCCTCATTGTCAGGAATAATTTAGGGTTGATTAAGTGATAAAACGATTTATTTTGTTCTCTTCAGCTGTCACTTGTAAACTGCAAAGACAAAAGAAGTTTAAACCATTAAACAAAACAAAAAAAAAAACAGAATTATTTAAGCTCAAGTCACTTCAGAGTGTCTGAGGGACCTGTTTTTTTTTTTCCACGACAAATAAAATTGTTCTGAACAGAAATCAAATCAGTGGTAAGACCATTCCATGTAAAAGCCTTTTTGGCCACATTGTAATAAGAATGACAACAATTTAATCTTGTCCAGCTTCTGTGACGAGGTGATTATTCTCTGATAGCGTTCCAGGTGAGCTCATTAGCATTCCTCAGCAGCACACAGACACAGAATGAAAATGAGCACTGAGTAAAAAAGGAAGGAAAAGGCAATTCTAGCAATCATCCATGATACACAGGCATCAGGTAAAACAGAAAATAAGGAAATACAAAAGAAAAAAATGAACAGACTTTCCAGTTAAAATGAGACTGTTTATGCATTTGAATGTGAAAATGGTTTTTGAACAAGAATCTCTATTCCAGCATTATATTATAATCCCAGTCCTGTTCCTTAAAGGTCCCATCTTTTACTATTTCTTTAACAAGTGGACACAGGTCTCAAAGCTACCCTAAAGTGTGTGTTAATGCTCCAGCTGAAATATCCCTCAGATAATGCATTGTTAAACATTTTGTCTTCATCTGTTTCATTCCTTCTCCATATGTCTGTGTAAATGAGCTTGTCCTGAGCCATGTCCCACCAGAGAACAGCAGAGCTGAGGAACAGGACAGGATAGTGGCTCTTCTTACATGAGGTCTCATTAGAGGGGAAAATGGGCAATAAAAAAAGAAAAGAAAAAGCAGGGAATATATTTTTCTAACTTTTTTATGTATAAACACACACACACACACACACACACACATACACCTGAGACACATCTGGATGTCCGAAAATGAGTAAAGAGTGAATTTTACTTAATAGCTGCCCTTTTAAATTAGACTTGAAATGTTTGTGAGTGTGATCTGTTTCCAGCCCTCTGGGTGTTAACTGGCACTTCATGTATTGTCGTGCATTTCATGTTTGACATGAGTGCTGAAAGGAATCTTTCAAACTGTATCCACTTTCGGTTTAAAAAGATTATTTCACAAGTCTGTTTCTTTCTTTTCCTTCAGGTAATGATGTGCTAATTTGTACAACATGTTCTAGCAAACCTTTTATAAGAATATTCAGTAAACTATAGTACAAGTAAAATGTTATAATTAAACAACTTAGTGTGTGATGTTAAAAAAAAATGGAATTGTGGCCGCAATTTGCTATTGATTTATTTTGTTAACCACCTAATTTAATAGCCATGTAAATAAATTAATTATTTAGATACTTCTTTCGGCGGAATGGTGGTCGCCTTGCACCTCCAGGGTCTGGGTTCGATTCCCGTCTCTGTTTGCATGGAGTTTGCATGTTCTCCCCGTGCTTGTGGGTTTCCTCTGGGTACTCCGGTTTCCTCCCATAGTCCAAAGACATGTAGGTTAGGCTAATTGGTGTTCCCAAATTGTCCGTAGTGTGTGAATGAGTGTGTGAGTGTGTGAATGAGTGTGTGTGCCCTGTGATGGATTGGTCCACCTTGTGCCGTAAGTCTCCTGGGATAGGCTCCAGGCCCCCCGCACCACTGAATACAGGATAAAGAGGTATAGTGAGAGGAGTGAGAGTGAGTGAGATACTCCTTCCATTATTGTGAAATAAATGTGTTGTTAGAAAAAAAAAAAAAAAAAAACTTTGTGTCATCAATTTTATGAATGTTCCTGTGAATAAGCTGTGCTTCTACAAATGCCAAATACACAAATCCTGTACTTGAGTAAAAGTAGTGGCTCCACTGGGTAAATATTACTCAAGTAAAAGTAAAAGTCCTCCACTGACTTGTGTACCTGAGTAAAAATACAGAAGTACTCACCCTCAAGTACAGGGCTTGTATTAGCCCTAGGCTTTTTTTTTATTATTATTATTCATAAACCTCTCTCTCTCTCTATCTATCTATCTCTCTCTCTTTCCTTCCTGATTATGAATGTGCTGTTTATGTCACTGTCTGCAACCAGCACCACTTCTTATTTCAAACACCTGTTACATTATTCGACGTGTCTTGAAGAAAAGGCAAGTTACACACTTATGCATAATAGTCAGCAGGTGGAAAGTAGGTAAGCAGGTAAAAAGTATTCTTTAATAAAACTAGCTAAATAAGGTACAGATACATGAAATATGTATTTAAGTAAAGTAATGAAGTAAATGTTCTCAGTTACCTTCCAGAGGTGGAGGGTAACTGAGTGCATTTACTTTGTATTTTGTATTGAGTCAAACAGAAACTACTGGCAGCAAATTAGATTAGGAAAAAAAAAAAGTGTATAGTCATGAGCCAGAGTGCGTTTTGGTGCACACAAAATATATTTAATAACACATTCTCAATCCTGGTTGGTCAGAAACTGTCGATTTGTTTTCTGTCAAACATCTCTGGTGTTACAAATAAAACCTTGGTACACAAAAGCACCAGCAAAAGCACTCAAGCAAACAGCACTAAATCTAATCTCTCTCTGACACCGTGTCTTTTTCTCTCTGGTGTCTCTCTTGTTATTTTTCAGATGCGCCTCCAAAGCCTCCTCGAACAACATTTTTGTGTCTGCACCCAACCAAGCGAGCAGCAAAGTCTATTAAGCACTGACTCTTCCTCCATTTTTCTAACATTCTGCTGGATTCTGGATTCTGATTGGTTAGAAGGTATTGATTCATTTCTTTCAGCTTTGATGCAGTGGTGCAGCTGCAAATTCCAGGTTCATGTCAGTGTGTTCATTGTAATACCTCATCGTTTCCATAGGAACAGGTCAGAGATTTGTTTGGTGGTTATTTTTGGAAGTAAACCAAATGTCTATCTTTTTCAAATTCCAGATCATTCCAGCGAATCAGATTTGACTCAGCACACCAAAAAGAATCAAGTCCCAAATAATTCAATACTCTTTGCTGTAATTATTTAGGATATTCCTAAAATGCAGTTTAATGTAAAATGGTTTATTGTGGATTCAATCTAGTTATTTTAGATTCAATATTTGTTTTGTGTCCAATCATTCATATGGTGGAGATACAGTAGTGCTTACGAGACATGGTCTGGCATTTTTGGAAGGAGTCTCCAGTCTCAGAGCTTTGTAACAATTTATGAAAGTCATAAACTGACTTTTTATTATTATTATTATTATTATTATTATTATTATTATTATTATTATTATAATTATTATTGTTGTTGTTGTTATTAAATTCAAGATTAGGAGAATCTAAAGCTCAGCAAATAAAAATTGGCAAATTGTTTAACTTTGCTTTGCTTTTTTGTTGTTAAATAAGCAATTAAATGAAATTAACTCACAATAACTGTTTTTTTAAGCTTTATTTATATGTGTTTTTTATGTTATTTTCTTTAGCTGCATAATATCCTAAGTAGCCATTTCATTTCATTTGATATAATGTACAGTAGAATGTGCAGTGTCCTTGGAGAGCAACCCCTTTATGCTAATTTATTCATAGTATAATAATATCAGGTTAAAGAATATTGCTTTGTTTTCATGTAGAGTCGCAATATGTTTCCGTAAAGGCTTAATGCTATTAAACCACACTTTAATGGGACTGCAGTGGAGTTACACACATGGCTAATGGCATGCACAGCTTGTGTTGCTTAAAATCTACTCAAGCAACAAAGGTTCATTGAGCAAAAATACAGCACACACCCAGGAATACCCAGAGAGGTTTTGTGCTATTTAAAAGGTTTGGACATGTCAATTCAATATAGATCAAATCAGATCATTATATGGAAGCAGGGCAAAGTGTAAAATAATGTTGATATGGGGGAAAGCTGCAGGTTAACATTAAAGCATCAGAACTGGGGGAAAATAAGATCCCAGATCTCAAGCTGGATGTACAAGCTCAAAAACTGTTAATCTCCTGAGATTTAGACAATCTCTAGGATTTGAAGTTGAAAATAATGAAATAGATAAATTAGCAGTTTGAGAGCAAAATGAAACTCAATTTCTGCAGTTAAAAAAAAAAAATTAAGCGAGAAGAACTGCAAGCTGATAGAAAATATTTTGTGCATTTTTGGGGTGTTCCAAGGGTCTTAACAACCTTAACAAATTGTTTAACATTATGGGAAACATTATAAACAATACATAAATTAGGCCGAGTGAGAGTGAACTGCTAGTGTCTTATGATCCGCCACGCCTACTTCGATCAAAGGATGCAGGCTGTTTGTCAATACCGCATATTATTAAAACTACAGCAAGGGCGGAGCTTTTCCTTACACAACCCCAAAGTTCTGGAATAGCCTTTCAATTAATGTGCGGGACTCAGACACAGTCTCAGTGTTTAAGTCCAGGCTAAAATCCTATTTATTTAGCCAAGCATTTTTATAAATAGATTTGCCTTAGGTAATGGAGCAGATCTGGGGGACTAATGGACATAGAGTATTATGGTGAACTGGTTTGTTGATGGTGAAGTGACTGGTTGACTATGACCATATCTAAGTGTTCTCTCTCATGGAATTTCCTACAGTCTACCTGAGCCTCCAATATTTTTCACATTTCATACAAATTTCCATAATTATCTTTTGTTTGTGTAAAGCTGCCTTGCGACGATGGCAACTGTTAAAAGCTCTATATAAATCAAATAAAAATGAATTGGATTGAATAAATGTCAGTTTACAGCATCATCAGCCTCCTCCTCTACCAGTTTTAGTAAAGGTATAAAACACAGTTTAACATTAGCATGGTGTTCAAACAACATCCAAATCACATAATGATCATATTACAGACATTGAGTGATTAATACCTGTGATTTATTACTGCTGCACTGACTGCAACATGAAAAATGTCTCAGAAAACCACATCTGGTTCACTCCTGCCATCCAAGAACAGGAACGTGAAGCTGCAAGCGGCACAGCTTCAGTGAAACTACTCCTGTGAAGGAACATTAAGCACAAATATTAGAAGATAAAAAAAATGGCAGGTTTATTTGTTGCACGAAAATACTCGATAACTCCTTATGGGTTTCACATTTACCAAAAAATTTTCAAAGGTGTATGAGTTTCTTCATTAAGCATATTTTTCATAATGTTTTCTTTATTTGTTTGTTTGACAACATTAAAAGTCATTGATAGCTACTTAAGAAAAGTCATAAGCTTTTATTATTACCTCATGGCTCTTTTCTCTTCTTTGCAATGTAAACTGAAATGAAATGCTAATGGCCCATTCCAGTGTTATATCATTTCCCCTTTCCCCCATTACGGTAAAATCGCTTTCAGAAAAGCGCCACTTATAAAGAAACCCTTATGCAGCACAAGCGCACCATAAAAAATGTGAAATCGTCTCTCAACATAAAAAAGTTACAGCACCCAGATGCACAGCCATCTTTATCAGGCTTGAGATAGCAGACTTCAGTGTGCACATATTGTGAGTTAATGTGCCACACTTTATGCCCATCTTGCTTATAAATAACTGATAATGAAGACATTGTGCTAACTCATATGTGCTGTAAAATAATAGACGCTTAAGATCATCACAAGTTCCTGGAGGAGACAAAAGAGCCAAAGAGAACTTGGAAAACTAAATATAATCCCGACTGACACTGTATGAGCGACCCCAAACCTCATGGTTTAGATTGTGTTTCTTTCTAAGCACACAGTGCCCTCTAGTGGACATAAAAATATTCTATTATTATTATGATTATTATTATTATTATAGAAAAGAATTTCACATGGTAAAATGTTGTCAAATTATTTTGAATTTGCAGATTGTTTGAGATTGTCCAAGACTGAAATGTATTTCCCTTTTGCAGGTATCTCACTTTATAAGGTTTTAAACAAGTGTCATGTACTCACTCACTCCCTCATTGTTTATACCGCTTTATCCTGTATTCAGGGTCGCACGGGGGTCTTGAGCCTATCCCAGGAGACTTAGGGCATTAGGCGGGGTACACCGTGAACAGGGTGCCTATCCATTGCAGGCACACACACACACACACACATACACATACACTTGCCTAAAAAAAAATAATAATAAATAAGGCAATTTTGAATAGAAATTCAGCTTTTAAGGAAAAAGTCACCTTTATATTAAAAGAGACATCTTTAATCAAAAGGTTAACTTAAAGTAAACAGAGTCAACTTTGACTAATAGGAGTCAGGTTAAATAAATATATATATATATATATATATATATATATAAGTTTAACAAAAAAATTTAAATGGAAGAGTTTAAACAAAAAGAGATGAATTTTAGCAAAAAAGGTTGTTCAGGCATTTTTAAATAAAAAGAAAATAAAGATTTAGTTTTAATAAAATAAAAGTTAGGAAGTAGTAAAAATAAGCCTTTTTCATTTTGTATTAGTGAAATATTTTTATTTGAGACATTAAATATTTTATTGGCATTAATTTTGTTCAAATTGATAAATTTGGTTATTATCAAGAATTCATTTACACTCTCAGAAAAAAGGGGACTAAACTGTAGCATTGCTCCTTGCTACATGGGCACATGGGCTACATACAGCACACACTCATTGTACCTTTAGTGTGAATCATTAATCCAAAACACGGCACAACAATGAGAAGAACATCTCCACAACAACTTTTTGCATACTGACAAACAATTATCCCAAATAAAAAGCATCCATTTGGAACAAACTGGCACAGAGAAAAATACTGAACATGGAGCAGCAACTTATTGTCTAGAAAAAAATCAAATGGCCTCAAAAGGCCACTAGATGGAATCAGAGAGACTTCAATCACAGACTCTAATGGACTGAAGGTCATTTGAGGTTGAAGTGGAGAAGTGTTTTCAGGGAAACACTGTCATTCCTTTGATCGTAGGCTGTGATGGGAAGTTGCTTGGCAAAGTCGATTTACATTAATAGAAAAAATAAAACAATAAACAGAGAAATAAAATCATTTGAGGTGAACATATTCAAAGCAGCTTTAACAATGTTGTTGGAGATGTTCGGGAAGAGCAGTAAACTGACCACCAGCAAAAATCTGCAATCCATTCATGTGCATTCAGAGATTGAATAAACAATATTACACACACCGTCACACTTGTTCAAACAGGACAGGTGATTAATGACTGAAACAAGCTCCATGCTTTCTTTTTCTGGGCCAAGACACAAGTGGCCACTTTACAGCCTGCTGCATAAAAGCTGCCTGAAACTTCAAGACTGTTTCTGTGCATCTGCTCTTGTTAATAGAACAGAAGTGAAAGTTCTGTAAAAGATCACCTTTGGTATATTTGTGCAAAAATGCAATCATATGTTTCATCTTGTGGGAATGGGCCTTAAGAGAAATTGATCCTGGACTGCAGAGGATAAATAACCTATCAAGCTTTTGAGAGGGTCTTAAAAAAAAAATTCTAACCTTAAACAAACGTGATCTTTTCCACATCATCAATATATTCAGGATTTCTCAACAGTGCCAGTTATTATTTGAATCAGCATGAAAACAATAACAGGACTGATAAGAATAAGAATAATGAGGAGGGTTTTCAACAATAGTCTCTTATTTAAAAAAAAAAAAAAAACTGATTATAGATAAAAATAGAAGTACTTTTATTTTTAGCCCATGTGAAGAACCATTTTATGTTCTAATACAAAACACAACCAGCAATATATATTTTGAGCCATTTCTATTTTTGGTACAATAAGAGGAATAGTAATTTTTCACTATAACAATAACATCATTTTACCATTTGTGGTGGTGAAATATAGTTTGTTGTGGTAATAAAAGTTATTTTAACACCAAACAAAGTAATTCACCACAACTAAAGAACAAGTTAATGACAGGATTCGAATAACTACAGTATTTGCTAATAGTTCTTTTAGACCCATCAATATTTTTCATATTATTATTAATATTATTATTATTAATATTATACTTTCTTTTTAATTTTCATTTCCATTAGCAGGCCAAGAGAGTAAAAATGGCTCACTAATCTCTATCTATTCTACTCTATTTTTATCATAAATATTATAAAGTAGAAATTAAACAAAGCCAGAGACGTCCTAAATGTTTCGGTATGATACATGATACAGCATGGCTTGAAGGTTAAAATTTACAGTTGACAGCAGATGTGTGTGCCTTCATATTACTTTAATGAGGGGAAAATCGAGTGGTACATCTATACAGCCAAAACGTTTCAGGTTACTTTGCTGTAACCCTGTTCCCTGAAAAAGCGGGAACGAGATGCTGCGTGAAAACGCTATGGGAACATCTTTC
>JAQMYJ010000014.1:4415833-4427174 GCA_030014305.1 Clarias laeviceps | reverse complement strand
GTTATATATGCCAAGATTTGGCATGTTTGATACACACATGCTTCACAACCGGCAACACAGAAAGATGTTCCCATAGCTTTTTCACGTAGCATCGAGTGTAGCTTTTGAAAGGGAACATGGTATTGGTGTCAAAAAGTGTCTCACCTACAGTCGGTGAAAAGGTGAATTTTGGATAAGATCATATAACACCATTTTCCATAATACTTAATGCTTCTTATCTCCTGATCTTTGAGAATGCAAGATTGTTAAGATATTGCAACATGAATTTGATTACAGACACTACAGATTTTTTGCTTTTTGAGATTTTAACAAAAAACAATTTAAGTCCCTTTTACAGGCCATATGCTGTTAGAAGCTTACACCAATTTTAGCGTCAATACTCATAAAGAAATCTGAATAATTTGCATTTTAAATCATTATTGTTTAAAGTGAGAGAGTATAACGCTGAAAAATGACAATTTTGGGGCACTTATAAAATCATCTCTCCAAAACGACTGAAGTTAGCAACCTGAAATTTTTAGGGAAGCAAGACTGGTCACTTCCATGTTGCATTTCACAAGTAGCTTCTTTGGCACACAAAGAAGTTTAACAAAAAAAATGAAATACTGTCATCCCCAATACTGTGTTTTGGCTGATATCATAATTTATCAACAATCAATATAGGTTAAAACATCCAAATTCTCCTCGTGCTTGGTGGGTTTCCTCCTGGTGCTTTGAGTCTCAATCTTTAGAACTCGTGACTGTAAATCATTGTATGATATTTGACTTGAAATTGATCATTAAAAAAGTGCAAAGGTTTATTTTTATACTTACGTACTTAATTTTTATACATTTATATGTAAATAGCATGAATTCAGTTTCTTTGTCTTTTTTTCTCTCGGGGTGTGCAAACTTTTGCACTCAATACATGGTGTACGGCTGTAAAAAAAAAAATGCTTTAAATGCAGTTTGACATTTCAAAACAATATAAAGACAAATTAACAGCAGAGCAGACAGTCCGTCCATCTCCTCTTGCTGGAGTGCAAAATGAAATCACCCAAAATAGCGTGAGAGACACAAACTAAAAACAGAAGGACTTAGGAATTTGGCTCTCGTGTTGTTTTGACCACAAGTGATAACTTAATTTATACTGTTTCTCCAAACTTGACACATGTGGAATGCTTCAGTGCGCAGTTTACTGTCACTGTACACTGTACTCATGTATATACAAGAGTGTTAATAAAAAGAAGAAGAAGAAAAAGAAACATGTAAGCACAGATTTCTGAAATACTGATATGGAGACAGCAGCATTACCGTATTAGGAGGAAAATCTAATCAGAAACGATTACTAATGATCCTCCATGCTGTAATCAGTTCCATCTTAAAATGTATTTATTATATACACTAATCAGCCACAATATTCACTGCATTTTAAAGAAGAAGTAGACACATGTTGACACACTGATGAAAGTCAACTTTTTCCAACTGGAATATATCTTGTGTTTAGTTTACCTGCCTTCCAATACTTCTGACTTCTACCATCTTTGTGAAGTCTTGCAAATTATCCATTCAAGAGTTTCAAATCTGTGATATTGAATCAACTTTCTGCTTATGATTCTTAGTGTAATGAAAGTTGCCTTCATTATCGCCTGCGCTGAATCTTTGTCATGCACCCGGATCCCAATTCTCAAAAGACCTCCCTTCCAGTAAACTCATTTCTTGTTAAAAATGAACGAGGGAATAAATTGGAAGTCAGTTTCTGGGAATGATGAGCTGTGAGTCAGTAAACGCGACCCCTGCTTTACTCCTCAGCTCAGTTCCCACCATAATCCTCTGTAACTGTAGCAGTCATGTGTTTGCTTTAATCCGGCAGGGTCGCAGGTCAGTTATGTGGCCGACTTTCTATCAGCAGACTGTCCTTTTTCTGTCTCGCTTTTTATCAGCATTCTTTAAACCTTTTCATTCGGCCCTAATTTTATTTCCACAAGCTCAATCGATTCATCCAAACACAGGATGATGAGTCAGGATTTAACAGCAAGGCGTAAGACTTAAAGGGAGGATTAAGGATAAGGATGCTAAGACTAGGAAGAGAAAACAGACGTAACATTTTCCTCCTCCGCAGTTTCCAGTGTTTAAGCAGCAAAGTGTGTGTGGAAGAAAGACAAAACACAGACTCCTGATCTGAACTTGAGCAGGCAGATAAAGTGATTGGATACACAGGTCTAGTAAGGTGATCAAAAAGACACGTTTTGTACCTTACTAAACGCACAATGTCCAAAATGGCTGCCGGGAAAGGCAGCACTGGTTTTTATTCCTGTGTGGTTTTTGTGTTCACATAATTTGCTTTAGCGTATGGTCTCTTTTCATTTATTTTTTTTTATATAATGTTGCATATTTGGGTTTGGCACTGCTGTAATGACATTATAATAATGGCTTCCTGTTGCATCAGCAGAAGTGATGGGCGTTTGCCAGACGGCTGGTTCAATCATGACTAAAAAGGGTGGAAAGTATGGGGGGGAAAATGGAAAATGGCCCAATATCCTTGTCTGTCTTGTCTGTCTGGCACTCTGCCTAACACTTGCACGCGTTGATACAGATCTCAAAGCAATACAAGCTTATCGGCTTCCCCTTTCCTTTATCGAGTTCCTGCCAAGCACTGAAGGATGGTGGGTTAACACTCTCTCCATTATTGTTGCACTTCCTCAGAAGAAGGCCAGGGATGCATGTTAAAAATTTGCACTGATGAAGACTTCTAATGCTTCAATATTTATCTGAACAGGGTTAAACGTTTAGGCCTGCTACCAATTTGAGTTTTAAATAGAACTTTTATTAAATAATTCAGAATGCAAATAATATGCACTGATCAGCCATAAAATTAGCACTGAATATGAATCAAGTAGTAGAAATTCACAGCAATTCATCAACAATTAATTAACAACAAATGCATTTTAAATATTATACTATTATATTATAACATATTATATTATTTTATTTAAAGTTTGTTGTACAAGGGCATTGGTAAGGCAGTGGTAGGGTTCGACTCCCACCCAATACTCAAACCCCCAGCCACTGGATATAGTGCCAGTCCCAAGCCTTGATAAAATGGGAGGGTTGCGTCAGGAAGGGCTTTGGGCAAGTCTAACATTGTGGAATGTCTATGTAATATTTTTGGTCCTGGAATTGTTCCATCACTATCCCTTTACCTTTTATTCGCTTTTAAAATGAATAAGACAAAATAACAGAATTTATGGCATTACATTTATGGCATTTGGCTGGCAGACACCCTTATCCAGTGTGACTTACATTTTTATCCTATCTTGCATGTAAGCAGTTGAGTGTTAAGGCCCTTGTTCAAGGGCCCAACAGGGGCAACTTGATGGGGTTTGGTTGGGTTTGAACCATCGTCCAATGCCTTAACCACTGAGCTCCTCCTGCTATCGTTCTGCCTATTAGAATGCTATTAGAGGTTGTTTAATTACAGACTTCACTTCCATATATAATGATATATTAAAGATCCTTTTGAATGAAAGAATCTGTGGTATATATTTGTTTATAACTGGTGAAATAATAACAGTTCTTGGGAATGTAGTCAGACTATTGCACCCTACTGTACTGTAGATCATTATGTTGCTCTATGTTCAACATCCTGTGTGGCCTGTGTTTTCTAAGAAGGATCCATTTCTTTCTGAGCACTACTAGTACAACACCTGACCTTGCACTGTTTGTGCATGTTGATTTCAACAGTGCTAAGAACATTGACCCGATTAAAATGCTGGACTCTGAGGACCTGTCTGTGTTAAAAGCAGGAATGAGCCGCAACAGTCGACACGTCCATTACCAAGATCTCTTAATTCAGACAATGGGTTACTACGCTTCCGTCACTTATGAATGATTCATTGGCGTACGATAGCAAGGTCCAAAGTCAAGAGTGTGCAGCTGAGGGGGTGAACTTTTTAACTTTTTCACATTTTTATATAGGGGTATATAGGAATATAATGATGATGATGATGATGATGATGATGCATTGTTTTAAAAATTAAAATTTTAAAAAAGTGAAAAAAAAAAAAAAAAAAACAGAACATTTTGGAAGATAATGAGAAATTATAATCTAAGCATATATACACAATACAAAAATAGATTCATTCAATTGATTAAAAACAAAAAATATATAATTTTAACAGGTTAAAGCATTAAAGGTCTTGAATCTGTTTTCTATAAATTATATGAAATTGTTTTTAAAATAGACATGTTAATGATTTTTAAACTGACACTAGAATGTATTATATCACTACTGTACATGCAAAACAGTCATGCAAACAAGTAAATAAATAAATAAATATTTTTACATGTAGTTCTACATGCCTGATGTATGATTCGAGGAAAGTATTTAATTTACATATTATCATTATTGTTTTTGTTGTTGGTATTGTTGTTGTTGTTAATAATAATAATAATAATAATAATAATAATAAAAGAAGAAATGACTATTTGTATGTACCTACATGTAGAAGTACTTGTGATGTTATATAAATTCAAAGGGTAATAATGTCAAAAGTTAAACTTTCTTTTTTCTTGGGTCCTGGGGCTTTAACATTGTCCCCAAATATAGATGCATGAATATATAATTAGGCAGCTGCAATAACAATCACTGCAAACTCTTTATCATGAGCCAAACCGTTGTCATCTCTACAAACTCCTCTATTTCTTCGCACACAATCGGCCAATCGGCCCCAAGGCAATAAATAAACTGAGAGAAGCAGATACATCAATAGGAGGTGGCGCAGGCCATTGTGCTGCAGCAGGGAGCGTTTCCTCCTCGGTCCTGCACCTGTGGAGATGGACGGAGGGCGAGGAGAGACGAGATGGGAGGAGGACAGAGGAGAAGAGCCCGAGAACAATGGCCGCCGGAGCCTGCGCGAGACAGAGAGTCTGCCAGCCTGGGCCGGACAGGAAGCAGCTTCTCTCGGCTGGAGAGAGAGGACAGACAGGAGGACGGAGGGAAAACAATGGGTGGAGGAGGAGAAGAGAGCGTGAAGAGAGGCTGCCAGGATGCTCTACCGGGGGCTGGTGTCGAAAGTACAAGCAGTTCCAAATCCTACACACACACTGCGAGGACGGGGACACGGTTTAGGAGGCGCCACAGTGTCCTGTGGGGTAAATTCAGAGACTCTGTTAATGACTTTTTATTAGTGTTTACGATTGGCACTGACTCCACAGACCCTGACAGAAAGCAGTCTTGTGTCACTGAACCATGAGTCATGTGTTTGTTACACAACAGCTTTTGGTGTTAATGATAAATGATAACTGTTGAAGAGAATGAGATGATGCAGGCCGGGAAAAGGAATTTAGAATTCATTTAATGTAATATAAAGGCCGCTATTTAATTTATTTCCTTAATTAAAGTTATAATCGCTATTAAAAATTTTCTACCAAGGGATGACATTTAGGTATAACTTTTTATAAATGTGTGTTTGTTCTTCACAACACTATATGCACATACTTTGATCATTATAAGCCCAAATAGGACATGCCCCAGCTTGCATGTCTCAGCTTATTATAAGCAAAAATTTTATTAAAATATAATCATTAAAATGTTTCAAATGGGTTGGCACACCCCACACTACCCTGCCTCTGCATGCAGTGCCGGACCCAAGCCCGGATAAAATGGTAGGGTTGCGTCAGGAAGGGCATCAGGCGTAAAACCCGCGCCAAGTTGTTGTGCGGATTGATGGTCCGATGTGGCGACCCCTCGATGGGAACAGCCGAAAGACTAAGAACAACATTCATTGTGTAACTCCAACTTGTTTTTTTATCTTCATTCCCAAGTGTACATTAATTTGTATGTCATATCAATACTTGTATTATTGCTTAAATATTGCAAATATTTTGGCTGGTGGGGGGGCAGTTATGCGTCAGAGTGTCAACACTCTGGGTACCAATACAAAACTGGGGTCAGCTCAAACATGTGGCACTGACGCACCACACACACAAAACACAATGCACCAATTCATTTAGAGCACACAGTGGGCCTCTGATTGTAGTGGCACAGTGAGTCACATAACAAGAATTCATATGGCGTTTCAAATCCCTTTGACGAAAAGCTTTATTGGGGGATTCCAGACAGCTGTCTGTATTCAGGAAGTTTTCACGAGTTTTGGAAATGCCCAGAGGCACACTGAGGAAAGCCCTTGAAACTACTACCCCCATGCTTGGCCACCACTTGGAATATGTCAACTGACACTTGTCCTTCTGATCTTCCTGCCTTTCTTGCCAACCTTTTCATCCACTGTTAACCCAATACTGACCTCTAAATGGTGCCCTTCAGCCCTTGGGTGTTCCCAGTTGGCATTTGTCACAGCCCTGTCTGAAACAGTGTGTGCTGAGGGTATGTGCGTCAGAAACATGAAGAGGTGAAGAAAATGGCTTTGTTGAGTGTGTCAGCATGTGCTGAGCTCGGCATAACCTGAATCTAAACTGACGGCTAAACAAAAACAAGACCTAGGTTCAGTAAAATGACAAGCACTACATATCATTTTTTTTTTTTTTTTTTTTTAACCAGTTACAGATGTTGTTATCATCCCACATGTTGTTAGAGACACCATAAACTTGAATCAGCATGAGCTAAAAACAATTGCAGGACAGCATGCTAGGATTAACTAGAGGTCAAACTTCTTGCTGTCTGTATGTTTTTCTTGTTTCTAGGCGAGAAACAGGAAGTGGTTGTTTAATAAAGTGTTTAATAAGTACGTCTGTAGCGCTACAATGGTTTACCTTCTTTATATGCACTTAACAACACGCATCCTTTTAACTCTGACTCACAAGGAGATCAGACATTTCTTTGGAAGACATCGCCCAAGTTTTGTCCGTTAAACAGTATCCAGGCTACAAGCTACTGATTTAATAAACTTCGTAGAAGGCAGTGAGTCTCTCTCTCTCTCTCTGTTCCCTTTTCCTTTGTTCTGCCTCTGTATCACTTCCTCTATCGCACTCTGCAACCAGTTCTAGCTGGAACTAAAGGAGTGGCATTCCATCAGATAGGAAAACACACACACACACACACATACATACATAAGCAGAGAACATTTCATCCAAAATGACCTCAGAGAAAGCCAGGAATGTTGGGCTGGTAGGTATATCAGTGTATCAGCCTGACATATTTATCAATTCCAGCTTTAATAAGTTTTGTTAACAGGTAAGAGTGTGTATTACAGTGTTTCTAATGGCTGAACCCAATCCTATTTTAGCACAGCACAATGGATTTTTAAATACGCATGCAGTGTTAAAAAATACAAAACAAATTCTACATTTGATGATAAAGAGATCTTTGAAATGAATACAAATGCGGTGTAAAAATTATTATAATTATGCATCCTTTACTTAATTACATCATTCTTTGATTTACTATATATACTGAAACACACACACACACACACACACACACACACAACCATTTATGAAATGAACCATGGTCCAACAAGTAGCAGTTCGTCAGCCAGGAGAATCCCCAGATCTGACATGAAGGTTAGAGTAACACAAACATTTTTGTTGAGCTAAAAAAGCACCTGAGAACACACCTCATGCAGGAACTTAGGTTCTTGTTCATGGCTGACTGGATGACCATGGACTGAATAATAGAGCAGGTAGACAGGTGTTCCTATTAAAGTGGCCGACAAGTGTATATTCTGTCCATTTTTGTCTTTCTTTTCATTCATTTAAGTTAATATTTATGTTCTCAGTTATTGAGGTGAGTTTCTCTTACAATGTGATTTCCTCACACTTTGGGAGGTGTGTGGAGATTTTCAGGTGCACGTAGGTAAGTAAAAGAAATAGAACTAGGTCAATTGTGAATGAAAGAGAAATGGGGCAAAAAAAAGTGATGTTAAAAGAGGGGTGAGTGGATGTACTAGAGCTTGCTTTTTTAGGTCTTTTGTTCTGTATCATCAATGTTTACCTGAGAGAGAGTGCTTCAGATCATTCAACCTTATAAACATAAATGAGAACTCTGTGTCTGAGGTAAATTTCTGCCTCTCCCCGACTCATGTCAGGTCCACACGTGGCATTCAGGTGGTCAGATTTCAGATGACGCACTCCAAGCTGCCCGTAGCTGGTTTGTACCAGTTGAGCTGCTACCTACCCAAATGATAAGCTTAGCGGCTATACGCTAATCCTCCTCCATCCCTCACTGGCTCTTATCCCAAACCCAACCTTAAACCTGGGCACACCTCAACACTCAACACTAAAACACAGCATATCTCATGTCTGTTAAATGCTAGCATCGTGCTATCCAAACAAATGCTTGTGATTGTCGTCGACTGACGCCAGCAGGAAGTCCTCGCATAATGAGTTTATAAGTATAGGTGTTGTTATAATTTAATTAAGCTCTTATCTACACAACGGATGAGTTTTGAGTGAACTGGTTCATACCGGAGTTTTATACCACATAGCAGGAATAGCCTCAAAACAGTAAACCCCAGCTGACTGAGAGAAACCAGATCCTCTTTACTTAGTGCTTATCTCAGTGGAGCGTGCGAGGAATTGAAACAAACTCCGACCAACCTGCTGAAACGACATAGACACCTACACTCAGGCTAAGGAAACAGTTACCAGTGAATTTCGGAGTTCAGCAGCAAGATATTTGTCTTTTTAAATCTAAATAGTTCAGCAAATTATATCACGTTTCTTACATCTGATTGGTCAGAAATGGTTAATTAGCAGCAGCCCTGACAGTATCACTGGTTATTTCATAGCAAAAAAAGTGTTTACTTCATAGAAGGAGTCTTAATGCTTTCTACCACAATACCCTAACCTTTTTTCTTTTTTTTTGTTTAAGCTTACATACTGTAAATGCCATGTGAAAGAACTGTTACTATGAAAACTTTAACATATTATAACAAGCGCATAGATTTAAATCAGTCCTTGCCTGTTCCTAATCAGGATCGGGAACACTACAGAGCTGCAGTATTAGACTTATTAGGCATGAGCGCTGCCTTAAATGCAAATCCGCTGCATGACTCGCAGCTACTGAAGTGCATCAGTCGTGGACAAAGGATGACATCAATGCGATTATGTAATCCAGGGCAAAATTCACTGACGCCTCAGACGTGGGTGTTCAGAGATCAAGATTGAGATCTGAGTGCTGAGTAAGACTTTTCCATCATAGCAACATTAATCAGGGAAGGGTTGTTGCCAGATGTTGACACAGATGTGTCAGCTATTTACTTTGTAAGATGGAGATTTAAATACAGGGTGATCTCTGCACTGTGATTCATTGCTGATAATATAAGTGATCTCTTTGGGTTCCAGCATTGAAATCCCTCATGTGGACAATTACAATTTGTCTAATCTGATTTTTTTATTTTTTTTTTTTTACACACAATTTACTGTATTAGAGCTTGCTGTATAAATCACCATGATAGGACCTGATAGCCATAAATTCCACTGGTGGGACTTTAAATGAGCACTGATGTATCTTCACTGATGAATATAGTTTAATTACAAGAGTTCATTAATAAAATTAAGTAGCCTATTTTTTAAAACTATTTCTTTTATAATTCAGGGTTTGACTGAAAGGGCAGTACGAAGTGTATAATGCAACATAATTTATCTTCTAGTTGTTTATACCATAACTTGGCATGTGGAATCACTAACAGACCTACAAAACTTAGATGGCACAGATTATTTTCATTTTTCACACACTCAGCTTTAACTTAGTGGACGTGCATTGAATGATTACAACAAGGATTTAAACAAACGTTAATAATTTATTGCAAAAAATACAAAACGTGTGAAAATTATTGACCAAAATGTCATCACAGCATTGTAATAATATTAAAATTAATATGAATTATTATTATCATCATCAGGTGCATCAGTCTTTGCAAAAGTTTATGAAAAGTTTCTTGAAGTTCCTTTATGCTTTCCTGTATGATGTGCATTAATTACAGCTGAGCTTCATCTCAGTGCTGCTGTTTGTGCTTCATCATCACAGCATGGCACCGGCACTTCACCTGCCGGTAAAACCGTCCATTTTAAAGCACTTCTGGACCTTTTGGCTTTCCATACGCGTTTTTCCGTCGCATGTGAGCACCTCTCTCTTTTTCTCTCTCTCTCTGGAAGTTTTCCCTCCGTGTCTCAGAGCGCCGTGTGGACTAGGAGTCGGTTCTCCTCTCGGTTCTGTCCTGCGGCTCTTCTACCGGAGCCGTGTGAAGTGCATCCTCAGCGCAGCTTCAGAAGGCCGCGGAGTGAGCGCGCGATCTGCAGGAACTTGTCCTTCTTGCGCTGCTTGAGCGCCATCAGAGCGCGCGCCGTCTCGTCAGGGTCGTTGGCGCACGAGAAGATGCTCCGCGCGCGCTCCTCGGCATTCGCGTCGCTCGCCTTGCGGAAGAGCCGCGCGAGCGAATCCTCGCTCACGTGCTCGAAGATGTTGGGCAACGCGCGCTTGCGGCAAGCCGTGTCGAAACGGTTAGCGTGTGCGGACGGACACACCCGGCAGCTGTCTGACCTCGTCGTGTAGCTCGACATCTTTCGCTGCTGTCTGTTCCACTGAGACTTTCTGTTCCCCTGCGGCTGTGGAACTTTATCTTTGTTCTCGCCAGTTCTCGAGAGACTAAATGCGATTTTACTCCGCGCGCTGTGTGTGTGCTCGCTCGAGGCTGAGTGAAGATTACCTGCAGCGCTCGCGCTAATTTATATCCCGAGGAGCCGTTTACGAGAATTGCGTCACGTAGCCTGCTGACACGCCCCCTTTCTCTTTAGCAGAATTTAAATAAATATATAAATGCATAAACTTAAAAAAGAATAATATACAGAATAAAATGTAATTATTACAAAAATATTTAAATCAATTGTATATGAGTAGAATGGACACATACACTGTGCAAGAGTTAGATATTGTATTTGATTATTACTCACTCATCGTCTCTACCGCTTTATCCTGTACACAGGGTTGCAGGGGACCTGGAGCCTATTTCAGGAGACTTTTGGAAATTGGCACAATCCATAACATGGAGCATACAAAGGCACACACGTGTGGGAGGAAACTGGAGTACCCGGAGGAAACCCACCAAGCACATGCAAACTCCATGCACACAGACCCACAGAGTAGAACTGAGTTAGTGGTTTCATAATAATAATAATAATAATGTAGGATATTCCTTTTTAAAATTGTTTAATTCATTTATGGTTTCCTGAGTATTAAAGTGCCCCTATTATGCTTTTTCAAATATTTTCTTTCATGCAGTGTGTCATGTAGCTGTACAGTATGTGAACATAAACTATCTGCACTGTCTGTGACGCTGACAGTGCACGATAAATGAAGTTTTTGTCTATTAAAAAAAAGAGTCGGCTCACATTCACCTAAACG
>JAQMYJ010000014.1:4395785-4412916 GCA_030014305.1 Clarias laeviceps | reverse complement strand
AAGAAATAAAAATCAGGAACCATCATGGAGTTAGAAAGTGACCCCAAACTTTTGAACGGTAGTGTGTATATATATATATTACAAACTGTTCACAATACAATTTAAACTTTTAAATTAATTTTTACCCACATTTCACTACCATTGCATTTACCTAACATTCTTTCAGAAATTGACAGTTAAGCATGGTTATTGAAATCAACAAAGAAGAAGTCATTGAAATATCACCACAAACCACATTCATAACATTTGTGTACAAGACTTTTGTGAACGGGATCTTTGTAACCTGGAGTTTTTGCTTCAAAATAATGTGACAATCATCATAAACAGAAAACAAAATCTTCATTTGTTTGACAAAAAAAAAAATTTGAGGACAAAAAAAAAAAAAAAAACATACATTTTTGGTTTGTAGTTTATTTAGAATATAGTCTGACAGGAAAACGCTCACTCTTACACCCTAACCTACTCTCACAATGAAAATGTCCAGGATTGAGTGGAAAGGGACACAGATGATCTTATATGATCTACAGAAGGCACATTTATGGCATAAATATGGGCATATAAAGACACAGATTGGTAAAACAGTGCAAACAGAAGAAAGGGTGTTAGGTTTGTAAAGGCCCACTTTTACACCCTATACACAGTCATACATCTTTGTGCCACTCTCGAAAAGCAGTCCCTGTTCAACCGAAGACAAAAGTGAACATGGCATACATGGCATAACCATGGTGTTTTTTGCTGCTTACCATACACTGCTTTACAATGCACACAGACCCTGTGACCAGCAGTGGCAACATTCCCAATCAAGGAAAAGTAAAATAATATCAGTTTTATATTATCAGAATAAGGATTATATAAGACTTAATAACTTTCCCATGGTAACAGCTTGCTGGATTTTCCTCCTCTGATCTCTGTCGGAATCTCCACTGTTGTTCTGAGGCAAATTTATCCTTTATGTTAGAACAATTATGTACCTTCAAGTCAGATGTACCATAAAAAGTAAACATTTGTATCATCAGAGTTTCTTTTGTACCATTATGGGTACATTTATTGAAAAGGTACAAAATGTTTGTTCAAGAAACATTATTTGTACCACTGTGTATTTTTCTTTTCTTTTCGGAAGAGTACCATATTGGCTCAGAACAACGTTCCTTTATACACATGCCTTGCTCTCATCTTCATGATATCTGATGGTGGCGGGGATCAGTTGGGCCACTGCGGTGGAGAATATGACAATACACGCACAAACCCCAAACAGGATAAATCAGTGATGTAATTTGATAAACATTACGATCACTGCAGTTTATGACCAGAGAGTCATGAGGGTCTGTGAGAGATTATTCTAAATATGTGAAATTAAGTTACCTTGTTCATATAAATAAACACACACACTGGCTTTTTTGTTTAAGCAAGAATTCTGCATGCAGGGGGAATCATGTCTGTACTTGCAGTCTATGACAAAAATTGATGGGCTGTGTATTAGTATGTGTGTGTGAGAGAGACTGAAATACACCACCAAATTGCAAGTTCTTACTTGAATTCAACAATTGCATCACTTTCTTTTTTCTCTTTTGTCATATTAACAAGATGCACATTTTCCTGTTGGCAAGAAACCAAAATTTTTCAAGTCGTTCAGTGTTAGTCATAAAGACTTTTCCATATCTGCAATGTTAAAGATATCCCTTTACCTACGACACTGGAGACTCCTTCCATGAATCCTAAAATAACATTGATTTATTCAGTTATATTGTTGCTATAAAAATAAGTAAATACAAGTAAATACAAAAGGCAGTTTTTAAAAAGCTGTCTTAACCTGCCTAGGCCTATGTGAAAAAGTAATTTCCCTTTGAGTTGAATTTCACTTTCCACACCAGGGTAGATTATTGCCAGACTTCTTAAATCAAGAAAAATTAAATAGAATGTGCCTGACGAAGTGAAGTAGCTCAAATATCTTCAAAAGCAATACGATCAGTGACATATCAATCTGAAAAGGGCAATAAAGCAATTTCTAAGGCTCCAGAAAACCATGTAAGAGCCATTACCTACAAATGGAAAAAGTTGGTGAACCTTCCCAGGAGTGGCCAGCCAACCAAAAGTACTCCAAGAGTACCGGGATGTCTCATCCAGGAACTTGATCCAAGAACCCAGAACAAATCCATGGTAGAGTTCCAAGGCAAAAGCCATTGCTGGCCAAAAAGAACATGAAGGCCTATCAACCACTCACTCACTCACTCATCCTCTATACCCCTGTGTGTATACAAGGTCGCAGGGGGGGTCTGTAGCCTATCCCAGGAGACTGAAGGCAAGAGGTGGGATACACCTTGGAGAGAGTGTATACTCTCACACACATAAACACTCATTCATGCACTACAGGCAATTTGGGAATTCAAATAGCCCAATGTGGGAGGAAATAGGAGTACTGAAGAAAATCCACCAAACATGGGGAGAACATGCAAACTCCTTCCACACAGATCCAAAGCGGGATTTGAACCCAGACCCTGGAGGTGCAGGGCGACAGTGCTAACCACCATGCAACCATACAGCCTGCTCATCTAATGGTTAACAAAAAATATTTTAATTATCCCCAAGACTTCTGGTCAAATATTCTGTGGACTGATGAGACAAAAGTTTAACTCTTTAAAAGGTGTGTGTCCCATTACATCTATTGTAAAACTAAGACAATATTTCATAAAAAGAACATCAAACCAAAAGTCAAACATGTGATGGTGTTCGGCTGCTTGAAGCTTCAGGACCTGGATGACTTGTCATAATATGATAATGGAATCATAAAATGGAATCTTGAATCCTGTTCTCTACCAGAAGATCCTGAAGGAGAATGTCTGCCCATCATTTTGTGACATCTAGCTCAAGAGTTATACAGGAGGACAATGATCCAAAATCAACACCAAAATGAAGGTTTTGGAGTGGACTTAAATCCGGACTTGAGATCCTTAAACAGGCTATTCATGCTCAAAAACCCTTCAATGTGGCTGAATTAAAAGAATTCTGCAAAGAAAACTAGGCCAAAAGTCCACCACAGTGATGTGAAAGACTTATTGCCAGTTATCGAAAATGGTTGATTGGAAGGTTTAGGGGTAGCTTTGGACAGATTTTTTCCCTTAATAAATAAAATTATAATAAAAAAAAACTGCATTTTGCATTTACTGTTATCTTATAATATTAAAATTTGTTTAGTGATCGGAATCATTTAAGTGCAATTAAGTTGGCTGCTGGCGTGATGTTATTTGTGGTATAAAGTCAACATACTGTAGACAAAGGGTGTTTTTCTTTTTTCATGAAGAAATGGAAGCAGTTTTGATCTATATGTGTCGCCCTCAAATTCAACTAGTAAATGATAATGTAGTTAGTCAGCATGGCATCCTTTGACTTAGCAATTGTATAAAAATATCCTTACACAATGCACAAACAGATTACGACATAAAAGAGTAAAATGCAACTTCAGCAACATAATTCAAATATGACAAACCTTTCTATTTTCTGACTGCTGTGCAAGAAAAACAAGCCTTTACAAAAAAAATGTGAAAGAAATATGGTAATTGGCACAATGTGAAAGAATCCAGGTCAGGAAATAATCCCCAGTGTTAGTCACTATGTGTTTCTAAGCAGATTCAAAAAATGTTGGCTACAAAGTTCTTGTTTTAAGGAAAGTATGAGACATACGTCCTAATTACAGCCCCGCTCCTGGAGGCATAGCTGACTCGCACAACACAAGCACAACACAAGCAAAACAACCACATGACTTAGGACTAGGTTCATCATGGACTGAAAGGTGAAGTTCTTCTAGCATGAACACCTAGAACATATTATTGTTGGCAAACGGTAATCAAAAACTTTGTACAAACAACGTGCAATTGATTTATGCCTCACTTCCTGTTTTGCGTGGTGTGAAATGGAGCTTATGTGTTGTCGTGGCAACAATGGCCGACAGCAAGACTGAAAAATAGCTATGAATATGGAATATGGAACTAAGAAGATGTCCAGAAGAGTCAGAAAACTGACTTACTTGTGGATTAATCTAGTAGGCCATCTTAACAAGCAGAAACTTGATTTCTTAATTCCTTATACTCTTATTTCTATGGGTGTGTGTTGTGGTGTCTAGCACCAAGACGCTAGAGGTGGATCCTTCGGTGGATCTGACTTGTTTGGTTTAATGGGGTTTGCATATTGCCTTTAGTGTATGAGTGGACGTACTGTAGAAGTAGATATACATATTTGGTTTACGAAACAAAGACAGACTGAAGTATTGCATAGCATGTAAATGTTCTATCAAACATTAAAAGCTGGCAAAGATGATCTTCCTTTTTGCTACTTGACCTGGGTGATTTTTTTTAAACAGGAAGTTTCTGATGTGGTCTTTCAGGAAGCATAGCACCTCTGGGCACTGTTACCCACATGCATTCTCTATATCTGTAGCTCTGTGTGTAATCAGGTTTAATGATTTGCGAAACAGTTGGTGATGTAAACGCAGTGCAACTGCCAGCGTGATGCCTCATGGTTTACCGGGGCTGCTGCACAGATGTTTAGAAAGCAAGGATTAAGGAGATTGTTGTTAGCAATGCCCTGACCAAAACAAGATGCAGTGTAAACAGGAATTACCTGCAATGTCATACTAAAGGGGAGCAACGACTGCTTTGCTTTTGATCACTGTCACATGTTGATCACAAAGATAACAAAACTAATCCTCTTTTCAGGAGGCCGCATTAGCGTCGGACAGATGGCTGGAGAGGCAACAACAACAACAACGCCATAGTCACCAAAGACGCCGATGACTTCTGGTGAGTGAGTGTGTTACCCTACTGCACACACACACACACACACATAGTGCACACACATGCACACACTCCCATCGTGACTCGAAAGGTCAGTGTGTGCAGATTAGGTGGCGCATTACTATGCACTCATTCTGGGCACAGAGTTAAAGATAAACCAGTTTGAACCGGCTACAGAGTAAAGGCACTCTTGTCTCAGTCATTCTATCACACACATACACACACACACACATGCTATCATGAGTATGCAGCACGTTTCAGATTTTATTAGGCCCTTTTATGAACTTGGATGAGCTTCAACCAAATTATATTACAATGCAATTCTCATTGAGACAGTGTCCCAGTGTTGTGGCAATAAGAAATGCGCTGAGTCAGCATAGCTTAGGGAATCACATAGCGTTACATCCCATGTTTACCTTCACTTCTTCAGATGAGGTGCTGTTTTGTAAACACAAACCCTCCACCTGTATACTGTTACCTTTCTTACCGGGTCAGAACGACGAGTTTCCCTGGGACCCATAGAAAGTACAAGAGCTGATGAGAGCTGGCACAGAAGAGAGCTGCTCTCTGTTCCTGGACATTTATGTTTTTATAGTGTAGCTTATGAAAGCTAGCTCACAACTAGCACACTTTTCCTGAGTACGGGTTTTTAGATATATTAAATCTATGTATTGTATTTTATTCTTGCTTCTTTCTATTTTTATCTGATTTTTATTTTTATTTCTGATGTGTACAGCACTTTGGTCAACCTTGAGTTGTTTTTAAATGTGCTTTATGAATAAAAGAAGTGAAGTGAAGTTAAGTCACAAAATGGCCACCACCCCAGCTACTGTACTGTAACTTTCGAAAAGTTGTGCATTTAGCAAGGATTCCACGCAAACAAGCAAGAGGACTATCAGGTTTACCCGGTCAACCGTTTTCCCACTTGTTTTTTTTATGGCATGTTTTGCACATGTTATTTTTAACTGGTACAGAAACAGATTACATCATTAACACATTGACATTTATTTGAATTCTGTTCTAAGTATAAAGAATGTACTGTATATGGTATCAGATCATTGAGGTTTTTGGGTATGCGCTTATGCACAGTTCTCTTAAAGTCCCACCACAGCATTTAAATTGGGTTGAGGTCTGGACTTTGACTAGGCCATTTCAAAAACCTTGATTCTTTTCTTTTCAGCCACTCTGATGTAGATTTACTAGTGTGTTTCATGTCATTGTCCTGTTGCATGAACCATTTTTGTCCAAGCTTTAGATGGTTGCAAATTTGCCTCTAGAATACTCTGGTATACGGAGGAGCTCATGGTCGACCCAATGACTACAAGGTGCCCAGGTCCTGTGCGAGTTGTTTCAGCTGAAATTTTGTTTGGCACTGGGCAAAAAGACTAAACAACTCCACTTTGGTCTTATCTGTCCATTTGTCCAACTGTGCTGTCACAAACATTAACATTTACCATGGGCCTGATATGTCTGTATATACCATACTGTGCAAATGTTTTTGGCAGATGTGGAAAAATGGAAGATTTGGAAAAGAAGAAATGGAAAAATGTGGAGGATTAAACCTGGGTAACAGCCAAACTCTGCAACTAAGGTGAGATTGTGGAAGACAGGTCATACATCATGGCAAGACTGAGCACAGCAACAAGATACAAGGTAGTTATACAGCATCAGCAAGGTTTCAATCCCAAGCAATGATTTCAAAGCAGACTGGGGTTTCAAGATGTGCTGTTAAAGCTATTTTAAAGAAGCAAACAAAGGCACTGTAGACGCAGTGGTCAGCCAAGGAAACTTAATGCAGCAGATGAAAGACACATCATGCTTATGTACCTTTGACATCAGAAGATGTTAAGCAGTGCCCTTAGCAAAGAAGTGTCAGAAACCACTGGAACTCAGGTATATCTATCTACTGCCTGAATAAATATTGCCAGAAGTGGTCTTTATGGCAGAATTACCCCCAAAAGCCATACATTTAAAATGGAAACAAGGCTAAGTGACTCAACTATGCATGAAAACATAGGAACTGGGCTGCAGAAAAATGTCAACAGGTGCTCTGCTCCAATAAGTCAAAATTTTAAATATTTGGCTGTAACATTAGACAGGTTGTTTCCTGAAGGGCTGGATAGTGGTATAATAATGACTGTCTGCAGGCAACAGTAAAGCATGGCGGAAGTTCCTTGTAAGTCTACAAATAGAGTTGGATATTTGGTCAGGATTGATGGTGTCCTCAATGATAAGAAATACAGACAGATAATTGTCCATCACTTAATACCATCATGGAGACATTGGATTTGCCCCAAATTTATTCTGCAGCAGGTTAACGACCACAAACATATGGCCAATGTCAGGAAGAACTTTCCTCAGTGTAAAGAAGAAGAAGAAGTCCTAGAAGTGATGGTTTGGCCAACCCAGACCCCTGATTTTAACATCACCCTGTCTGTCTGGAATTAAATGAAGTGACAGAAGGATTTGACACAGCCTACTGTACATCCATAGAAGATTTGTGGTTAGTTCTCCAAGATGTTTGGAACAACCTACCTGGTGAGTTTCTTCAAAAACTCTGTGCAAGCGTACCTAGAAAAATTTGTTTCAATTCGGGTTTTGCAGGCAAAGGATTTGGTCATACTAAATATTAATTAGATTTGGATTTTTCTCCTGTTCATTTACCTTTTGTTAATTAATAAAAATAAACTATTAACACTTTTTTTTTTTTTTCGAAAACATTCTTACTTAACCAGCATTTTTCCACACCTGCCTGAAAACTTGCATGTGTGTGTGTGTGTGTGGCCAATGTGTGTGTCACTTTTTACAATACAAAGCAATTATACAAAGCAAATAACATTACTGGTTTAATAAAGGCTGATTGGTCAGGTTTCTATAACAGCAGCTCTGACAGAAGTGTAGCTACTAATCAAAGATTTCTAATTCATGCTCTCAGTTTAATACTGTTGTTGTTGTTGTTGTTGTTGTTTCTATAGTAAGTCATTTACACTGTTAATGGGCGAGTAATGACTTTGTGTACAGTCTCAGCTAATGCCTTTAGCATGCCAGGAAGTATAGCGTGCCGTGTTTTGTGGTGTGTTTTGAAAACCCCTGCTGTAGGTCAGTGATGTCACCCTGTTATCTAAAGTGGATGATGCAGTTAATAATTAACAAAGAGGCTGTGATAAGTGTTTTTCTTTCTTAATTTTATTTTCCTTTTTTTACGTAATATGAGTGACTGTTTTTTTGTAAGCAGATGATGAAAATGACAGGAAGTGCTATAAAGATGACTGCTTGTCTTTTCAAATGGTTTACACCCTCGTCTTGGTGGTCACATCCCCCGAGGTCTGAAAGATCTATTGTTTTAGATTTCTCTCTCTCTCTCTCTCTCTCTCTCTCCCCCTTCCCGGACTGCTATCCTCGATCACTTTCTACAGAGACCGAGACAAAGTTTGGAACTAGGACAACTATTGTGCGTCGTGGCTGGAGACCAAGGTCAGGGGTGTAACTCCCTCCCAGCAACCTTTAATAAACTCAATACACACACACACACACACAAACTCAGTGTGTATAGACCCATGATAATAGATTATTTCATAGACTGGCCCTAGTGGTTTGTTGTGCCAATGCAAAGGGACATTGCTAAACCTGATATCATTGAGCTGAAGTGTCTGGCTTTGTGCATACTGCAGCAGGTTACCAGTGATCTCTGCAAACAGGACCAGGAGTAGCTCAGTGCTTAAGGCATTGGACTACGGTTCGGAAGATCCCAGGTTCAAACCACCACAACCACCAAGTTGCCACTGTTGGGCCCTTGAGCAAAGCCCTTAACCCTCACCTGCTCAGATGTATAATGAGATTTAAAAAATGTAAGTCGCTCTGGATAAGAGCGTCTGCCAAAATGTCTAAATGTAATGTAAGTATTTGTGCAGTGCATATTTACCTTAGGATTAAAACTCTTTCTCTCTCTGTGTTGTGTGTCTTTGTCAAAGAGAAAATGAGAGAGAGCGAGAGAGAACAGAAAGCAAAAGCCTGAACCTTATTAACCTTGCGACTAGTTGAAACCGGCTACAAGAGGAACCGATCTTGCAAGTGAATTAAAACGCAGCAAAGGTTCTTGGAATTTCAACAGATAACAAGGAAAGAGGGTCATTATCATTCCCTCTACGTGTATTCCGACAAATCCCTCTTCCATAAAAGGACATCAGCAATGATGGGACAATCTAAATGTCAACTTGTGGAATCATTTACAAATATCAATTAAGAGCAAAATCATTTTACTGAAGAGGGGTGGTTCTAGCCAAGCATAGAGCAAAGGCTGGTAAGGGTAGGAAAATTGGTAGGAAAAGAAATAATAGCTAATACTTGCTGCGGTGACTTCCGCTGTTTAAATAAGAAAAGTAGTCTTTCTAAAACATTCGGCTTGATTGTACTACATGCACAGTTCATCAAGGTTTTTGAGCCTTCATTGTTCACAGCTCCCTTCAGGTCTCACCACAGTTAGGTTAGGGTTTGAACTTGATGAGGCCATTCCAAAAACATGTAAAATATGAACCTATGATGTAGATTTACTGGTGTGCTTCGGATTATTGTCCTATTGCATGACCTAATTTTGACCAAGCTTTAGTTTTAGGACAGATGGCTTCACATTTGCCTCTAAAATACTCTGGTATACAGTAGTTGACTATAACTATATGACTGCAAGGTGCCCAGGTCCTGTGGCTGCAAATCAAGCACAACTTCAGTCATGCTTCCATGTTCTTTTTGACAGAAGAAGCTTTTTCCTGGCAATCCTTCTGAACAAACCATAATTGTTCAATCTTCTTCTAATTGATCTGTCATGGACTTTAACATTTAATATGCCCAGTGAACCCTGTAGGATCTGAGATGTAACTCTTGGGTTTTTTGTAGTTCACATTGCACAGTCTGACCTTGTCATGAATGTGTTGGGACATCCAATAATAAGAAGACAGGGAACTGTCTTGAATGCTTTCCACTTGTTAATAATCCTTCTTACTTCTCAATAGCTTCTTAAAGACCATTGCTTATGTCTTTTTCTCTTGGCATTGTGTTACCAAACACCTGAATGCTCAGGACCAACAAACTGCCAAACCGCTGTTTCTATAGTGGTCTGCACATCTGTTAATTTTTAACTAATCTAAGGGCACTTGAATAGCAATACATTTTTACCTGAGGTTGTATTTGCCTAATACTAAGACCCAATATGATACAATGATTTCTACTATTTTTTATACAAATTTACATAGAATTCTAAAAGTAATTGTGTATATATAGGGGAAACCCTGACTTCATTGATCTCTAATCGCTCTCACCATCTCCAGTAACTCAATAAATCAACGTCATGCTAAAGAGCATTGAGTTGTTCAAGAAGTTCTCTCTTTAACGGCCATGTGCTTTGTATTTAGGATGTGATTAGAGATGAAATCTGCTGCTGGCTGTTTTCCTGTTAGGGCAGGAAGATTTCCCTGTGTGCTTCACCTACATTGTTTATGCCACGGGGAAGAAGCAAACCAAGGTAACAAGGAGGAACACGATCCTAGTTATGAAATAGTGGGGTTATTAGAAGGAGCAGTTTTTCTCGATCTCTATTTCTAATCAACACAAAGTGGTGAGGCTGTACAGTAGTGCTTTTTTCACCGACTTAAAATCTGTAACCTGGCAACGCATCACTGGAGGCCACAGGGGCACTGCGTGACATTCACACCACCTGAACAAGGAATGGGAGTGACAACATTGCCATTTTGTTTGAACCCCAGCACAAAATGTTACTGCACTTGGAGTTCTGAAATGGACAGCGTTTACTTATTGTGGACGTTGAGTATCATGTCTCATATTGCCTCTGAGATTTCATGTGTTGTGTATTAACTGCTCCCACAGTTGCAGAACTTCTGAGCATTAACTGATGGATCTGAAGCGTTTTAATTTGCCGAGACTGGAGATTAAGGGGAACAAGAAAGTGTAACTCTTTATCCACCACCAGAGGGTAGCATTGTGGACATTTAGTCAGTTTAGAAAGCAGTATGCAGTCACGTTAAGCAATACCTCAATAAAGCTCCCTATACAGTACCTCATGTCAGCGATATGTGATGTTAATTAATGACAGGCGGGTAACAGCTCTCCCTCTCCCAATGTCAGTTACTGAGTGAAACCCAGATGCAGTTCTGGGTGTGGACAAGCGTTTAGGGACATAAGGGAACTTTGTTTGTTTTTTCCCCCATACAGAAAAACCACAGATCCAGGATCAGCCCATGCTTTTTAAAGAGTATTGAAAATATAGAACTGACCCTGGATCAGCAGTAACTGCAGTAACTCTCTGTATTTCTTTCCTGAAGTGTGAAGGGTGATCGTAGATCAGCAAATCCTATTAAATATAATTTCAGTTCGTCTCTTGCACTTTAGTTTGCAAGTTTGTGCAGTCGCATATTGTCCAAGTTTTATTAAAGGCACCTGATGTATACTGTGAAGATGTTTGTACAGATGCACGTGTGATTTAAGATACATACAATTATATTCATACACTCCTTATCCTGAATAAATCCTTCCACAAATGTGTTCCATGACCAGATCTTTTGTGGTGTGCTATTTCTGCATTTTGTACAGTTGGGTATAAAATCTTATCATACATATGGTTTAGTGGTAATTGGTTAAGGAAATCTATGACATTTTGAAGAATGTTGAAAACTATGATTATAGTTTGAGCTGGTTTTTAAACAGGGACTGAAAAACAGGACCGAGCTTAATAAGTTGAATTCCTTAAACTGAAAGCAGTTAAACAATAGTTTTTTGTCCTTGTACAGCTGATCCAGATGTTTAGATGAGAGATGGTAAAAGCTGGGCTGCCTCACTGTTCATCATTGTGAACGCACCCTTGGTGTGACCTAATGTAGACAAGAGGAATGCTTTACATTAAAATTCCATTAACTAACAGTTACAAACCATGAACATCAAAAGAAATAAACCATAAATAACAACGAAAACTGGGGTTTGTCTAAACATCATATAGTGTACATGCTTTAGGGAATGCTTATTTTATTCGGGACTAAAACTATTTCAAAACATTAACATTAGTGATAAGATGAGAGACAGATGCATTAATGCAGACAGAGTGCATTAATGTGTGTTAAATGCACACCTGCACTACTGTCAGAGCTGCTCAACACCTTCTGACCAATCAAGATTGAGTATTAACATATACATATGAATATTTTTCTACAAACATTATTTACAACACAAATTTATGTCAGTGGTTAAGTTATCCCTTTAACACACCTGATCCAGGTGTAATACAATTGTGTAATTGTCCAGTCTTGAAATCCACAAAGTTCTCCTTAACTCCAAACACTTAAACAGGGTGAGGCATGATGAATATGTAAATAATAACTTAATGAATTCTTCACCCAAATCTATGTAAAAGTCCGACAGGAAGAGTCCTTGCCTCACCCGATACACATTGATGGCACCCTGCTTTTTTTTGCCATAACGCTCAATTTGGCCAAAGCTTTATATAGGTGATTGCACTGTAGTGTTTGATCTCTCTAATGATGCAAAGGACTGTTACACATTATCACACTGTCATTTAAAATGAGCGTCTTGCTACACTTTACATTCATTGCACATTCACTTACATTTTAGCCTCATTTTAATTATTCATTTGTTTGTTCTTTTACAAATTTCTTTATGCAATTTTCACTTAATGGACTTGTAGGTTCAGGACTGGAATTTTCTACAGTCTGAGCCTCCAATAACAAACTTGACTCCATATTAACTTAAAGACATCGGCTTCAATTGAACTTCCAGCCGCCTAACACACAGTATGACTGCACAACAATTCCTGCTGTTGAGTCTGGTTCCTCTCACATTTTTTTCCTATTGCATTCTCAGTGAGTTTTTTCTTGCCACCATTGGCCTTGGCTTTTTGTCCCCAGGGACTATCAAATCATTTTGATTCATACATATTTTATATCATATCATATTACATTTCATACACATTTCCATTATTTTCTTTTCATTGTGTTAAGCTGCTTTCCAACAATGACAATTGTTAAAAGCACTACCCAAATTGAATAGAATTTATTTGAGTTGACATTTACAGAAGCCTTCAAGTACACTACAGTGATGAAGTTCTTGGCTTCAGTAAAATCTTTCAACATTGCAAACGTTTAAAAGAAGGCCGTACGTCCATGAAAGATGATCCCGGCCGAAGTGGCTCAGAGCCAACTGCAGTTTTTCCCCATGAACATTAAGGGAATGGAACACCTGATCCTTAAAAATCGACGGATAACTTGTCGCCAACTTGTGGAAGAGACAAATGTCTGTGCGAACTGTACACACAATTATTCACCAACACCACTGTACATTACAGGAACTCGGCTGGAATTTCACATGTTTTCCATTAAAAGAGTGCCCTTGAGTTCCTGGGAGGCCAGTGTTTCATGCATGGAGGAGGCAGTTCGATCATGGCTTTAGCGAACTGAGAAAAGTTTGATGGTATTCAATCATTAGTGAAACACTGGGATAGGTGTGTTAGTGTAATCAGGGATTATATAGAGAAATAAAGGAAGTTTTTACTCTCATAACTGTGTTCTGTCATCCTGCACAATCAAAAGTCCCGGTTTTGACTTGTACACCCTTTGTAGCAATAAATATTTGTGACAAGCTCAATCCAGTCTTGGTACCTCAATCCAGGTTTGGGGCCTTAAAATACTTCAGAGTTGCACGGGATGAGGATGTCAGGTGTGTTGTAAATCAGTTTGAAGGACAAATGAACTGAACTTATAATAGCTGAACAACCGGATTTTATCCTGTATTTTCAACCAGACCATGCACAGATTGTCACACCTGTCTGTGGAATCATAAAACCAAGACTATGGGGAACTGAGTTGTGATCATGCAACCATTTAATCTGACCACTCTTTAACTGTATGTTAAATGTATATTAGAAAGGCTTTTTCTCGTACTGTATATGCAGTGTAATGAGATATCAAATTACCACTCAGGTCTGTGCAACTGAGAACATAATTCACTCTGAATCTCATATGAACAAGCTCTCACTGGTTGGATGGATGCCCACTAATTGTATCGCATCACCTCCAGGTTAGTGGTTCTTAAGTACAGTAAAATACAGTACTTATATACTACACAATTATATGCCTGCAGTAAAATGAATACTATTTTTGAGGTCCACTTCTAATGTAACAATATGTAGGAATGGAAACTGTTCTACAATTGAACAGAGTTTGTTATTTGCACACTTTTATATCTGAGTTTATATCTGTTTCTCCTGTTCATTTTCATGTCTTCATGGTCAGTGTTTGTGCACTTGTTCTACCACCTGTTAAGCAATAATATCCACAAACACAAACACATCATCTTGGTCACCTTGTCCTTACCACGCCCTCAGAACCGACCCCAATACAGCCCCAACCCTTGCTTCACCATTAGACTTTTCCATAGTAAAGAAAAGCAGTATTTGTGTTATCTATGCCTCCCTGAGCTATGGAAAGACTGATGGTGAAATAGTTAGAAAAAAAAGTGGTTCATTCTGCATTTATATATAAGTTCTTCCACACACAGCTCACTCACCCATGTCTTTATGAACCTTGCTTTGTGCACTGGTGCGCAGTCATGTTGGAACTGCTGTGGGGTTGTTTTTCAGGAGTTGGGCTCGGCCCCTTACTTCTAGTGAAATAAACGCTTCAGCATGCCAAGACATTTTGTACAATTTTATGCACCTTATGGAAACAGTTTGGGGATGGCCTCTTCCAGTTTCAACATTACTGTGCATTATTGCACAAAGCATATTAGACCCTGTAGTCTAATATTAAGAATTGAATGTTATTTAAGTTCATTGAACTTATTGAAACATTTTTATGCATTTTTGATCTTTCTAAGCTGATTACACTTTACTTATACACAAGCTTATATAAATGTTATGTTATTTTGTTATATATATATATATATATTTATCATAATATATACAATTAAATTCTTATTACCTTTGTCATAATCAACCACAATTTTGATAATTATTGAACTGAATAAAAAAATCTTGGTCAGCCATATTATAGGAAGTTTAATATTATTATATTATACTATTATTATATACTGACCCTAAAAATCAATAAATTGTTTAACTATCCTTATACCAACATATACATTGAAATATATAAATGACAGCATTCAGTGGCAGTGGAGAGCTGTAAAGCCCTGCTGGCTGTAGTGGGTACTGCACTTTGAATAATCACAGGGTGATGTCTAATCTGCCTGTTAGCCTTAAATTGTTAGGTAGGTTGGAGGCAATTGTTAATTGTTCAATTAGCAAGCTGTTTATAATCATAGAACTGTTCCTGACTGGATAAAAAAAAAAATTAAATCTTGTGTACTGAGCAGTGTTGAGCAACCTGTTTACTGCAGTAAAACATTTCCTCTGATATTCCAGATTAGACGTCTTGCTTGGAAATTAGGAATGTGAACAAAACGGACTGTTCCCTGACTGTACTCATTACAGTTTTACAAATAATTTTACAAATCACAAATCATTTCATAAAAGCTGTGTGTTTTGTGTCATAATTTAACTGTGTATGACTTTTAACTGTTATGTTTTACAGTAATAATTATTATAATGATTACTAGAGGTAAACTGTAAATCAGACAGCTCTGGCTTTCAGCTTTGTTATAAAGAAGCGTAAATTGTAATCAATCTCTCTAGGATTTTGCGATGTTGTAATCGCAACTATTTACTCAAATTCAACCAATCCCGGTGCATGATGTGCGTCCTGCACAGCTTGTGTTCCTTGTTTCTTCTTTTCTATGATGCAGACATGTGGCACGAATGTCTCACATCCTTATGAAATGTGTTATTTTCCTGATATCCGATATGATTATTGGACTTAGTTCCGGGATAAAGCACATATTTTGAGGGAGGAGAGAAGCAGGTAGAATAAAAGAAAGAAAGAGCGGTGACGCCAAGGGTGGCAACTGGTTAGTAGGTTTAAGGGGAAATCACTTTTTTTTCACACAGGACCAGGTAAGTTTGGACAGTTTTTTCCCTTTAATAAATGAAATCATCAATTTAAAACTGCTGTTTAAATTTACCTGGGGATATCTTTGTGTAATATAAAAATTTGTTTGATGATTTCAATCATTCATTTGTGACAAAAATGTAAAAATAAATAAATAAATAAATCAGGAATGGGGCAAATCCTTTTTATGGCACTGTACACAGCTTTTTAAATAGATTTTCTATGTAGGCCAAAGCTATAAAGCATGCTGAACAACATGCTTTATAGCATAATTCTTATTGGATATACAGTATTACGTGCCCTTACTGTTTAGCCCCCTCCATCAGGAAGCCTGAGTGCATCGCTATCTACACTGATACACCCACATTCTACATCTCTAGACAAAAAAAAATGTAATGAATCAAGAAAATTCTCTTGCTTCACTGCTGAAATAAATTGAATCTAAAGAAATGTGTGTAGGTTCAGGTGAGGACATGATTGTGCTAAATAGAGACGTTTAAGATAATTCCTGTTTGTGTTTGCTAGGGGAAAATTCACATGCTCACAATAATTAGACTGTCCTTGTATGATATGTGTGTTTTTATCTTTACTGATTATGAGCTTTATAAAATAACAGGAATGCAATATAAATATCTTTTATTTCCTTTTTTACATTTTAGCATAATGTTTGATCTCTGGCTTTATATCTCTCTGAGGGAAAGTGCCAATGATGTGCAGCCAGTACTGTGTGGAAAGTCCCTGGAGTTCACAATAAACTGAAACACTTTTTATCCTGTATGTTCAAATGATAAAGAAGCTCCTTCTACTGGCTTTGTTTTAAGGGAGCTCGAAGTCCATGCTCATTCTGATGTCGTAAAGCAGTTCGTCTCTGAGGACGATCTTCATTCTGGGCAGTATGAGCCGGTTGAAGCAGGCGGTGGAGGTGGGCAGACGGTTCAAAACTCCTTCATCCATGTGGTGAAGGAACCATGGGTTATGGAACACACGTACTGTACACACACTGTACATAAGCACAGAACAAGACACTGAAATCAAAAACAGTCAGTAACAGACAGGTGAAAAACCAATTAAATTGCTATAAAATGATCTCTATTTAATATAAAGCCCTACAGTATTTATTTTAAAGCCCTATTCTTCAAAACCTGCTGGATCTGACTGGGCATAGAGTTAAAAAGATGTCTGCAGTAATTTGGTGTCGCGTTCTCACTCCAATCCATGCCTGCTTGATTTCTTCCTGAAGATCATGCACAATTCAATTCAATTCAATTTTATTTGTATAGCGCTTTTAACAATTGGCATTGTCCCAAAGCAGCTTAACACAAT
>JAQMYJ010000014.1:4381204-4395685 GCA_030014305.1 Clarias laeviceps | reverse complement strand
ATCCATGCGACGAGATCTCCAACCAGAAGCGGGGCACCAGGATGGGTCAGACAGGTCCGGAGGGCAGAGGGAGTCTGCACAGAAGGCTATCATCCAAAGGTTTTAGCCATTTTTGTGTACAGATGGACACCCTGGCTTCAGAAAGTAAAAGTCATGCTACATATTTTTGTTCCATCCATTAATTATTAAAAGAGCTGATTCTAATTATCACAGATAGGCTCAAACTAATTCAACTAATACAACTAATAACTAAAGATAACAAATACATACAGTGCTGTGATTTTTTTTTCTTCATATTTGTCAAACTTAATTGAATGAGATCAAACTGTAATTGTAACTCAAACTCAAATTGTAATATTGCACAAAGATAACCATAATAAACACAAAATGCATGTTTAAGTGTTAGGATTAATCAATTAAATGATAGGTCTGTGTATGTTGCTGAGATTAACCAAGGCAAAAGTGAAACTAAACTGCAAGGTTGTTTATTCCTTGTTAGGCCACATATTCTCAATAAAATTCCCGTATGTTTAATGCAGTTTCAGAACAAGTCTTTCTTGAGATTCACCAGGGAATAACAAAGAAAAGGTTTATGAGGCTGTAATCGCAAATTATTATTGTTATTAGTTGTAGTAGTAGATAGTAGAGTAATTGTTATAGTTTTTACATGCATAAAATCTGACGATACTTGTTGTACAGTATATTGTGTTTCCTGCCTCTGTAGTCAAACAGATGCTGCCCAAGACCAGAGTCTTGCCACCTCTTCCAACACCACTGTGCTTAATTACGATGCTGCTAAACACATTAGAGAGGCATTTTAATGCATTTTGTGCGAAGGTAAGTAATATCAATTGTTGCAGAATATTTGATGGAATTTGTTCATTGTTTTAATTGAGAAGAAAATTTAATTTCAAATCATTTTTATGATCTTAAGTGCAGAACAAGAGAAATGTGAGAGGACATGTACAGTAAATCAATTTAATATACAATTGGACAGGTGCAGGCAAGTAAAATTAAATGGAAAGTTGGTAAAACCACACGCCATCCATATTTATAAGCAGCTATGTTCCGTCACAAACCTTGTTGACTCTCATCAAATAAATGCTCCAGTGTGGTACATGTTGCCATGACCCAGCACAAATTTATTTTACACGTTCTTTGTGCTATTTTGTTTGTCATACATTCATGTATGTACCATTACTTAAGATTTAAAACAATATAATAAAGAGATAAGGCAATGTACTGAGGTTAAACCCTGTTTTTTTTTATATCTTAAACACAGGACCAATGGAAGACCCAATGTTTGCTACTTGCTGCAGAAGCTTTGTTGGCTGCAAGACCTGCATTGATAAGTGGAAGGATATATCATATAATTTTCCCAAATACAGGGCAAGATGCATCAGAATCCATGTGGACATGGTGTCTGGTCTCAACAATGCTCTTTCTGCACTAGTGCACATAATTAAGAATGATTAACAGTTTGTCAGTTTTATGTAGTGGGAAAAAATCATCTTGGCATACTGTATTTAATAGACAAAAATTTGTGTCATTAATGTTGTTGTGTAATGCTTATCAGAGAAAGCGGTTCATCCTGAAAAGGACGATAGTTATGATTGACACATTGGCAAGCAAAGTGGAAATGTCAGGATATTTTTCAGCAAAACGCTCTTCTGCTGAGACTTTTTCCTCCTCATTTGAAAAGGGTCTGTGCCAAGCAGGAGACTCTGGTCAGTGAAGTTCCAGTGTCCTGATGGTAAAAGTCTGCTGCTTAAGAGTCATGTGGTGGCGGCCACCAGTGAAATTATTTAATATTCCGTTGCATGTGAATGATTGCACAGAATAGCAGTGAGTTTATTATCAAATTTATTTTACATTTCACACATTATTTTGTCTAACTCACCAGAAGTTCTGTGTGCATTCCAGCCACCTGTGACTTTGACAGTTTTGTACTATACTGGCCCTGAAATACTATAACCTGGACTGGTTTTCCAGCAGTCTTGAAAGTGTTCACATAGTGGTTGAGCAATTGTTGGTTGGTCAGCAAGGTAAATGATGGTTACTATGAGAAACCTAAATTGTGAAACTTTTTTTTAACACACTCTTGTTTACGGCAACATTTCATGTGTAATTTCATTATTTTTGATGTCTTCAGTATTGTTCAATGTGTGTAGAACATAGTAGAAAAAAAAACCTTGAATGAGTAGGTGTGAATCAGTGGGTTTAAATTATTAAATCTCACCCTTGTTGATGAAGTCTGGAGACAAGGTTCCTTTTCCATGTGGTCGGAAAGCATTTTCTGTAAAAAGATGAAAGACTGATGAAGTAATTCACACCACAACAACTTATACAGAGACCACCTGAGCATTTGATAATATTTTTAAGTTGGCAGGTCTTTTGAAAAAGAAAGCATGTTGCACTTAGAAAAACATTATGTTTTGTAAAATGTGTGCAACATTTTCTTTCCAGAAACCACACATTACCCTTATCTTGTGGATGTATATTTAACAATAATTCATTCCCTCACTCAATCAGTCAATATACATTGGAACCTTGGATTACAAGCATAATTCACAGGCCACATGTTTAGAATGTTTCATGTCCAGATCACACTGATGAATGTCTAAAAGAAATTTCACCCCACTACTTTTACATCTGTTTGTATACTTTTGTATTACACACTATTCTGTACAGATCCTCATATATAAGAGTTCCCAACTCCAATCACTCAATCACTACACAGCCATGCATTCTCATGATTTTAAATTGAAAACAATTGTCTGTGGAAGATGCAAGCAAAATCACTGATGCTTCCGCTCCTTTCTGACTTGTCTGCTATAAACGGTTTTTGTTTCAATGTCAAATCGCTATATCACAGTTTTTGCATATTGTGCAAGAGTGCAGACATTTTAGTGAAGACATTTTAGTGAAGACATAGTACCATGGGTCAAAATAATATTAGCAGGGAAAAAACTAAAAGAAGCAAGAAGAAAACGGAGACACTTTCAGTTTGTGTCAGACACTTTCAAGGCTGAGTGAGTATATATAGTTTAATATCTATTTAAGATTTCATGTGCATATCTTTTCTAAATGTTTTGATTGTTTTAGATGCAAAAATATGATTATAGTGTTGGAAATTGGTAATATTGGTAATATTTTGGGTGGCTCGAACGGTTTATTTGCATTTACATTATTTCCTATGGAAAACGTGTTTCGCAATGCAAAGTTTTGCCTAAAAAACTCACCTCCAGAATGAATTAAATCAGTATGCTGAGATACAACAACTGTACATGTCAGTATTTACAATGACATTAAAATGCTATTTAAAAGTATTTAAAGGCCAATGTGCTTGCTTTAGAGAGAACCGTAACTGGCAGAGATTCACAATCATACATACACCCAATCCAACTTTATATTAGGGGTCTTTTTACTTTTACTTTCTTTTTTCCTCCTTTAAGTATTATTTTTTTTATTATTAGTGCTGACAAAGTATGTTCCTCATGCCTCAGTGTAAGAGAACTGTTTAAAAGGAAAAAAGCATGCATGAAAATCTTATTTCTGGTAAATGAGATGACAGTGTGGTTAGACATGCCGATCTAAAGTTGTAAGAAAAGCGATAATATTTCAGCTCTATTATGCAAGTCATATCATTTGTCTCGACTGATACACATTGACTTGCTTTCACTTTCTGTTCCATTGATGGTTTTCCCCGTTAAAATCATTGATCTGTCACTTAAACTCTCATTCTAATGAACACTGCATTATTATTATTATTATTATTATTATTATTATAAGTTAAACTGTTTGCTCTAACTTTGACTCCATGCTGAGTGTGTTTTCTGATAGACATGAAGACCACCAGATAGGTGCTTATCTTCCCAGTCTGGGAGAGTCTGCGTCCTCATTTGAGATGGGATGAGACAAGGCACAGACGTTTGGAGGACTCCTTTCCCTGCAAGTACAAACTTAGTGGACCAGGATTTTTTTAAAGACCTAATAGATAAATCAAGACCTTCTGACCAGTCACTATGCAGAGCAGCTTAACAGTCAGCTGATCTTCATCAAAGTATATATATTTATTTTTTTATAAAACTTGAGAAAAAAAAATATGTCTTCATTAAGGTTGTTTTCTCTCTCTCTCTTTCTCTCTCTCTCTGTCTGTTCCCTTTTCCTTTGTTTCTTTGTGTGTGTGTGTATGTGTGTGTATGTGTGTGTATGTGTGTGTGTGTGTGTGTGTGTGTGTGTGTGTGTTCCTCTTTGTTGGAATGCCACTCCTTCAGTTCCAGCCTGAACTGGTTGGAAAGTGTGATAGAAGAGATAATACAGACACAGAACAAAACAACAGGGAACAGATACATACATAACGTTTCATATTTCATCCAGAGAATGCCAGGAAATACATTGGACTGATAGGTCAAGCTGAGTGTATAATGTGAGATGAGTGTGAGACAGATGGCACGATGAGAGTGGATTTAAAACACAAACTTTATAGATTGCAGTCTTCACACATTGTATACACTTTAAATAAGAGAGTAAAATATTCAGTCTTGTGCTATAAGAAAATAATCAAGAAATGGCGCATGTGATAAAAAGCAGAGTTAATGTTACCAGCCCAAAGTTAATTATTTTCCTAAAAGAGCATGTTCTGGAGTGATTAATTAAAAAAATTTGCTATTTATTTGAATTGACAATCTCACTCACAAAGAATGCTGTGCACGTGCAGGTCTGGTGGGCAGTGCCCCTCCGGCATGCGGGCACAGGCTGGTGAGCGGTGACCAGTGTGGACACCAGCTCCTGCCTCAGTCTGCTCACGCTGACTCTCCTCTCGGGGGATGGCTGGACCGGCCCCTCCCAGCTCTCTCTGTGGGCGCGGCCTCAGATGGGAGTCCTCTCTGACAACCGGCGACTGAGATCTGTCCTTGTTGCGGCGATCAAAGGCGGATTCCACTCTTTGAAGTCCCTCCATTGCCCCACTCGCTTGCCGCTCTTTTGAGTTATAGCACGCACGTCACACTCTCCGCTCTGGAAAAGTCCAGTATCCCAACAGACCCCGAGCTACACTCCCCGCTGTGTTTTATAGCGCGGGGGGAGAAGCCCGGGATCATTAGCGGCGATGGCTCACCAGCCGTGTCCAATTCCGCGGCCCCACTCCTTCGCACACCTGCCAACGAGGAGGCCATCTAGCTAGTAAGCAAGGAGTGAGCAAGGAGCGATATTAGATTTGGGCGCACGCCGTGACAGGCGCACGCCGTGACAGAGGGGAAGAGACAAAGAAAGTGATGATGAAAGTGGGGTGAGTGGATGAACTAGAGCTTGTTTGTTAGGGCTTTGCTCTTTGTTCTTACCTGAGAAAGAAAAGGATGCAGGTCATGCCACCTTATAAAAATAAATGAGAATGCTATATCAGATCCACACGTGGCATTCAAGTGCTCAGATGTCAGATGACACACTCCAAGCTGCCCGTAGCTGGTTTGTACCAGCCGAACGATTACCAGAACGATAAGCTTAGCGCTAGTCCACCTCCTTCTCTCACTGGCTCTTATCCCAAACCCAACCCTAAACCTGGGCACACCTCAACACTCAACACTAAAACACAACTTGTCTCAGATGTTAAATTATCGTGCTATCTGAACAAATGCTTGTGATGGAACTAGCTGTCGCCTGACGCCAGCAGGAAGTCCTGAGATAATGAGTTTATAAGCATAGGTGTTGTTATAATTTAATTAAGCTCTTATCTTTACAACGAATGAGTTTTGAGTGAACTGGTTTATACCAGAGTTTTATGCCACGTAGCAGGAAAACAATAAATCCCAGCTGGCCGAGACAAACCAGATCCTCTTTACTTAGTGCTTATTTCAACAATGGATATTAGTTTGAGTGTGTGAGGCAGTGAAACAGAACCTGACCACCCAGCTGAAAATCAATAAACACTGGAACCGGTTACGGGTGAATGTCTGAGTTAGCAGCATCTTTGTCTTTTTAAATCTAAATAATTCAGCAAATTTCATCTGATTGACTAATGATAAAGCTAAGTAATGTGAATTATGATTAGACTACATTTCTAACATCTGATTGGTCAGAAAATCACTGTTTAATACACAGTTTTCTTTGTTACATCAAAGTCCTGTGATTGAGCTTTTACTATGGAAACAGCTATACAACCCTATGTCACCAAGACTAGGAATTGGAATTATATTAAATTGCTCTTGGTTGACTATAGTTCAGCTTTTAAAACTAGAATTCCCTCCACACTCACCACCAAGCTGGAGGACCTGGGATTCTGCTCACCACTGTGTCAGTGCATCTCCAACTTCCTGACAGGCAGTATAGTTGGGCATGAACATGTCTATTTAGGTGGTCCCCTAAGCCCCCTGTTCTACTCACTGGACACCTACGACTGTATCGCCACTGCCAACTTCACCATCATCATAAATTTTGATGAGGACACTGATGTATTGACCTAATTTCTGAGAACAATGAGAGGGCCTAACTGGAGAAGATTGAAAACCTGGATAACTGGTGCCAGAGTAACAACCTCCTCCAAAACAAAGGAATTGGAAGTGAACTTCAGCACAAAGCAGCAGAGGAACTACCAGCCCCATATCATCACTGGGACCCCAGTGGAGAGAGTGGACAGCTTCCGGAACCTTAGTGTTCACACCACATAGTGCCTGTCACAGTAAAGAATGCCCAGCAGCAACTCTACCACTTTAGACATGTAACAGACTATAGACCAAGTTGCTAAGGAACTTTTACTTACTTATATAGCACCGTAGAGATCGTCCTGACAGGACACATCACAGCCTGGTTTAGGAACACCAACATGAAGGACAGACAATCTCTACAGAGGGTGGTGTGATTAGCTGAGCGCATCATCCGCACCAAGCTACCTGACCAGCACTCAAGTCAGGAAGGCCAGTAAGGGAGTAAAGGATCTTGGTCACACCACAACAATGGACTGTTCTCTCTGTTGCAGGCAGGAAAGCACTTCCACTCCCTGAAGGCCAACACAGAAAGATTGAGGAGGAACTTCTTCCCGCAGACTATTCAAGCCCAGAATACCAATAAGGATTGTCTTTGGCCCATATTAACTAAGCATCTCAGAATCACTTCTAATAATTGAGCTCAAAGTTCCTTTAGGACTAAAAATATTCCTAGCTCAGAGTAGGACATAAAGGTTCTTTAGTAAGCTTCCTATTCTTTTTGTCAGCAAGAAGTAGTAAAAATTTATAGATTCATAACTGTTTAAAGCCCCTATAATAGAGCTGTGTTAGACTGTTATAATCTGATTAAAATTATTTTATAAAGAAAGCAAAACTTAAGAGAGGATCAGAGCATTTTGCTTGCAGAGGATGTAGTAAAATGTAAAGAAATAAGTAAAGCATAATTCTGCCCTGCTTTTACCTCTAAAGATAAAAAGTGAGTGGGTGGCAATTTGTGAAAGCAAAGAAGCACATGCATGATACTTGATACTCAGTACTTGTAAACCAAGACTTGTTTGTTTTCCAAGTCAAAATTTATTAAAAATCTTTGAGTATATGTAAATATAAATTCAATTATTGTAACGTGTGTGCCATGGATGATACCCACAACTCCATGAATTCAGTTTTTGTTGATTGCACAGTGTGGTGGAAATTGTATAAATCTGCACATAACCTGGAGTGCTGTAAGAGCAAAGTTTGATTGTCACTGGTTCAAAGCTGCATTTTCCCTTTCCCTGTTATTAAAAAAACGTAAAATAGCAGACACCTGTGGAGACAGCACACAAAATGTTTGTTACTTAACCAGTTACAGTACATACTGCATGCAATGTAAAAAAAAATTCGAATTTAATTTTTGTCCAAATGTGTCTTTTATGAACTCCGTGTCTTTCAGTTTTACTAAAATGTCGCTCCTCTGCACACGTCTCTACCTAAACACCATGTCCTTGCTACGCCTAACTAGTTAGGACACTTCTGGAACTGGATAGGAATTATTTCCTACTTTAAGAACGTTGAGATATAGCTTGAATCATGAATCATGATGTGCATTTCTTGCATGTTTCACATTTCCTGTTTGCACACATTTGCACATAAATGAGGACTAACTTGCACTTTAGGACATGGACAATCACACTGCTGCTGTGACATCTCATATCATGTCATAACCACATCTCTATACTTTAATACTTTTATATTTCACAGTTTACATTTTAATTTAGTAAATTCTGACCCTGTGTAATGTTTATTTCTATTTTTATTGCATTTTATTTATATATGCAACTTAATTTCCAGCTTAAATCTTTTTATTCTATTGCAAATAAAATTTTTCGTTTAATTGTATTTTATACTGCAATTTTTCATTTCATTTTTATTTTTCTTTTTAGGTCACAGTCATTTTACTGCATATCGTACGGTGAATGGTTGTGTATGTGTATTTTTATTTATTTGATTTAATCTAAGTCAGTTCAAGTCTTTTCTTACTAAAAAATAACCAACACCTTCTTACTAATCAGGATCCAGAATACTGCAGTATTAGACTTATTAGGCATGAGCGCTGCCTCAAATGCAAATCCACTGGATGTCATGCAAATTTCTGAAGCAATCGGTCATGGAGAAAGGAGAAAGGACAAATTTCACTGATGTATGAGGCGTGGGTGTTCAGAGTGCTGTGCAAGGCTTTTTCACCAGAATAATGTTAATCAGGGTAGGGTTGTTGCCAGATGTTAACAGATGTGTCAGCTATTTATTTTGTTTATATTTATATTATATTTTTTAAGACTGATGTTTAAATAGAGAGTGATTTCTGATTGAATCATTGCACTATGATTAATTGCTAATAATATAGGGGATCTGTGTGGAACTTGTTCTCTTAGGGTTCCAACAATTAAGTCCTGCATGTGGACAAGTACAATTTATCTAATTATATGATATAATAATATTTAATTCATGTCTATGTTACTGTATTAAAGTTGCTTGACTAATCACAATGATAGACCCAATATCCATAAATTCCACTTGTGGGATTTTACATCATCGTGGTTCACAAATACTGATGTAATTAAACTGCATCCTTGAGTGAAGATACTAGTGTTCATTAATAATTAAGTCGCCTATTATTCAAAGTTCGACTAAAAGGATATTACTAACTCAGCAGAAGTACATCAAAATGATCACAAGGATTTAAACAAACATTAATAATTTATTGTAAAAAAAATAAAAAAAATTACAAAATGTGTAAAAGTGCATGACCAAAATGTCAGAGCATTGTAATATTAAAATTTATATAAATAAAAAAAAGCACATGGATTAACGCAGGAGCTTGTGACTGCACATTACTCCATGTGCCATTAGCCTTTGCAAATGTTCATTAAAAGTTTCTGGAAGTTCCTTCATGCATGTGCATTAATTACAGCTGAGCTTCATCTCAGTGCTACGGTTTGTCTCTGTGCTTCATCACAGCACTTCACCCGCCGGTAAAACCGTCCATTTGAAATAATTTCTGGACCTTTTGGCTTGCCATACGCGGTGAGCGTCTCTCTCTCTCTCTCTCTCTGGAGACTGGAAGTTTCCCTCCGTGTCCCTGAGACTCTGAGCGCCGTGTGGACTCGGTTCCCCGCTCGGTTCTGTCCTGCGGCTCTTCTACCGGAGCCGTGTGAAGTGCATCCTCAGCGCAGCTTCAGAAGGCCGCGGAGTGAGCGCGCGATCTGCAGGAACTTGTCCTTCTTGCGCTGCTTGAGCGCCATCAAAGCGCGCGCCGTCTCGTCAGGGTCGTTGGCGCACGAGAAGATGCTCCGCACGCGCTCCTCGGCCTTCGCGTCGCCCGCCTTGCGGAAGAGCCGCGCGAGCGAGTCCTCGCTCACGTGCTCGAAGATGTTGGGGACCGCGCGCTTGCGGCAAGCCGTGTCGAAACGGTTAGCGCGTGCGGACGGACACACCCGGCAGCTGTCTGACCTCGTCGTGTAGCTCGACATCTTTCGCTGCTGTCTGTTCCACTGAGACTTTCTGTTCCACTGCGGTACCTTCTTTGTTCTCGCCAGTTCTCGAGAGACTAAACGAGATTTTATTCCGCGCGCTCTGTGTGCTCGCTCGAGGCTGAGTGAAGCATACGCCGCAGCGCTCGTGCTATTTATATTCTGAGGAGCCGCTTACGAGAATTGCGTCACGTATCTGACACGCCCCCTTTCTCTTTATCGGAATTCAAATTAATATATAAATAAATAAACTGTAAATTATGGAAATTAATAAAACAGAGAATATTATATATACACTGATCCTAATATTGAGTAGCCCTCCTTCACCCCCAAAACAATTATGACTTGATTTTGATTTGAGTGACTTTGACAGGGACCAAATTGTGATGGCTATACAACTGGGTCAGAGCAACAACAAAACTGTGGCTCTTGTGCAATGTTCCCGGTCTGCAGTGGTCAGGACATTACAAAAGGGGTGCAAGGAAGGAAAACCAATGAACTGGTGACAGGGTCATGAGTGGCCAAGGCTCACTAATGCACATGGGTGTTGTTGGTTGTAATAAAACGGTGTCAGAACACACAGTGCATCACTGATATGGTGGCAAAAGGGAGGGGAACCTACTCAATATTAAGCAAGTGGTTATAATGTTATGGCTGATATTGTATTTGATTATAAATGAAGTTAAAATCAAAGTAATACTATTTGAAAACTATGCAATGTGTGAATAAATTCAGCTAAGAGAAATTGTATTGTTACAGCAGCCAGTTCACATAATATACAAGTAAGCACCACACAAGAATTCTTGCACTTGTTATCTGCTTAATTGTTGTTTATTATGTGAACTGGCTGCTATAACAACACAATATAACAATCTATCTACAGTATGTGTGTTTTTTTTTTTTTTTAATAACTGTATGTTCTCTATTATGCCCCATTTAATATTATTTATGATTATCATGATTATCAATGCAGCATCTTTTCAAGCTTTTTTCCTTTTTTTCTAATGTAAATATTTGGCTTAAGAATGGAGAAACAGATAATTAAGTGTTTAATTAGTTTTACCATTTTTTACTATTTCTTACTATTATTTACTAACTTCACACTCATATGATTGGCTGGTGTCACTGTGATTGACAGGAGAATGATCCAGGAAAAAAAAAAACAGACACTCGAATAGAACTGATTTTGTGGTTTTATAACAATATAATATAAGACAATGCAATATATAATTTTTAAGTGTTTAATTAATTTATGATTTTCTGAGTCTTAATGCATTAATGTTAATGCTAATTACATGTGTTTATCAGGGTTAAGCATCCACATAATTTTTAAGGCTTTGGACTCTGGATAGGGGACGTTAGCTTCGTCAGAAGAACTGAAGAGTCTGCGAAACAACATTGTACACATTTAAACATTGATCTCTGACAGTTCTAACATTACTAACACTTTAGTAATTCTGTCAAAGGTCGTACTGGGCTTTAAATGGGAAAAATGCTCTCCCATGATGGTGTGCTATAAATATCTCCTGCTAGTTAATTTGAAACGGAAAATAGCCTCTTAGGATAATTGTTCAAATCCTGTCTGCATCTATAAACAACCAAGTCTTTCTCAACATACTGTATGGGTGCGGACGGCTCCTTTATACACCGTGAATGTAAAACAGTGCTTGTTCTTGCTTCTTTCCTGGGCAGTTTGTGGTTTTTTTTTTCCTTTTGCCCCTTATTTCCTATGTCAGCAACCCCAATTTAAACAACCAAATAGAGATTGAGAGAAACAGCTTTAGTCAGATGATAGAAATGTCCAGATTGTGTATGTGCTGAAAAATTTGCCACTTTTGTAAGTAACTTTAATGCAAGCCATTTGAAGAAGAAAATGTATTGTTGAACTTTTCTTCTATGCTCCTGCCTGATTATGTCCTGAATTCCCTGGTTCCCCGTCGTCTCCCAGCAAGCGGAAGGAAGTGTTGGCGCTGGCCTTGCGAAGCCCAGCCAAACTGTCTTCTGATAATCATAACAATGGGAGCCGCTTAATTTAACTGAGGTCAAGAGCCACCTCAGCAAGGAGACATCGCGCTTTTCTTGGAGTCTGACCAGAAATTACAAGAGGAAGGAATCCAAGTCTAGATAGTGTAACCATAAGTCTATCGGAAAGTTATAATGAACAAAGAGATGAAAAATTTACAACAATTATAAACTCATGAGTGTTGTTTTTTCTTCTTGACATGCTGTATTTTGATCTTCTGTTGACAGCTTTGGTTCCAGATTTTTTGGATAGCGCTGGCTTCATCATGCCTTATCGTCTCAGAGCAATGTTCCTCCTGTCATGCTTGACATAATTGCTCTCATCTCCATGATATCTGATGGTGGCAGGGATCAGTCGAGCCACTGTGTTGGAGGATTTGATGTTACGTGCACAAACCCCAAACAGGATAAATCAGTGATGTAATTTGCTAAAACGTGATTGTTGCAGTTTATGACCAGAGAGTCCTGAGAGCGAATATGAGCGAATATTCATATAATTTGTAAAATCGAGTTAGAGTGTCTCAGTTTTCCTGCTCATATAGTAAATAAACACTTTTTTGTTAAGAAAGAATTTTGCATGTAGGGAGATTAATGCCTGTACTTGCAGTCTGTGACAAAATTGATGGACTGTTGGTGTGTGTGTGTGTGTGTGTGTGAGAGAGAGAGAGAGAGAGAGAGACACAGCCAAATTGCTAAGGTCTTACTTGAATTCAACAATCGTGTCACTTTCTCTCTCTCTCTCTCTCTCTCTCTCTCTCTTTTCTTGTCATATTAACATCATGCACATTTTTCTTCTGGCAAGAAACCAAAAACTCCAAGTTGCTCAAGCCTTCAATATTTTCCATATCTGCTGTGTTAAAGATACCCCTTTACCTATGACACTGGACACTCCTTCCATGAATCCTAAATAAACATCCATCAGTTATATTGTTGCTATAGACATGAATAAAAAGGAGAACATTTGCGTAATCATGTTGTTGAATGAGAGTTCACACATATGGGTCAGATTCTCGACAAACAATTCAGGTGATTATTCAGGAAACGTCCCACCGTGCCAGACGAAACATATCAGAGACTCGCATTTCAGCTGAAAAGTAAGATGGTTGCGTGATGTTGTGATAAATGTGATGTCATTCTTGTCTTATTTTGATGAAGAAATGGAAGCAGTCCTGATGATATGTGTCAACCCCGAATTCAACTAGTAAATGATAATGAAGTTAATCAGCATGGCATCCTTGGACTTAGAACTTGTAAGGATATCCTTACACAATGCACAAACAGATTGTGACATAAAAGAGTAAAATGTGACTTCAGCAACAAAATTCAAATATGAGAAACCTTTGGCCTGGTATCATCAGAAGTGAATTGAATGCAATTGCTGCTGAACACTGTTGATGCCAGAGGCTACAAGATTCCAAATAACCACTCTGTGATTTTGTGTGACAAAAAATGTGATAAGCAGAAAAGCCATCGGACAAGAATACAAGAATTTCCTTCACAAAGCACCAAACTGTGGGCTTGACTAAACATCTTCCAATCTAGCAGATCAAGATTAGCTGGCTCAGGTGTGTTAGAGTAACACCAGACCTCAACGTCAGTAAGAAAGAAGCTCTAAAGAAACCTGTCTTGTGAAATCTTGGATTAAAAAAGGGATTTATTTTTAGACTGCTGTGCAAGAAAAACAAGCCTTTCCAAGAAAAAATGTGAAAGAAATATAGTAATTGGCACCATGTGAAAGAATCCAAGCCCAAAAATAATCCCCGGTGTTAGTCACTATGTGTTTTTAAGCAGATTAAAAAAATGCTGGCTACAAAGTTCTTGTTTTAAGGAAAGTATGAGACATACGTCCTAATAACAGCCCCGCTGCTGGAGGCATAGCTGATGCTGATGTGGGTGCTTTCCCAAGCAAAGCACCCATATGATTTAGGACTAGGCTCATTGAGAAATGAAAGATGAAGTTCTTCTAGCATGAACTCCAAGAACATGTTAGTGTTGGCAAACGGTCATCAAATACTTTGTACAAACAACGTGCAATTGATTTATGTCTCACGTCCTGTTTTGTGTGGCATGTGGCATTGAGTTATTTTGTTGTGGATAAGACAGCAAGGCTGAAAAAATACTTATGCATATGTTGACATCATCCTGAGAAAAAGGCTGACTCACTTGTGGGTTAAAGTGGTTTCAGTCATTTTTATCTGACAGAAAATATGTGGTTAAAATAGGATATTTTTCCGCATTGACGACTTCTTTTCCCTGTGGTCTTCCACAAGGCTCTGTGCTGGATCCCACTCTATTTTCATTGTACATGTTACCGCTGGGCTCCATTTTTAGGAAACGTGGGGTATCTTTCCACTTTTACGCTGACGACACGCAAATTTACTTACCTTTTAAGAAAAATTATGACTTGGCCATGACTACTTTGTTATCCTGTTTAGTTAAATCTTGGTTATCTCATAATTTTTTATCCCTTAATGAAAAGAAAACTGAGGTGATAGTCTTTGGCCCTTCGG
>JAQMYJ010000014.1:4363915-4376013 GCA_030014305.1 Clarias laeviceps | reverse complement strand
ATCAAGCAGTCAGCAGTACACACACACACACACACATACACACACACACACACACACATATATATATATATATACACACACAGAAGGTTTTAGATAATGAGGAAATGAGGAAAGAGGATCACAGAGCTCAGCAGTAGGTGTATAGTAGAGCACACACATGTCAGTTTGGTAATGCTTTCAAAGTCTCTCAAGCTGATTAGAGACCAACCACACACACACACACACACATGATACACAGTCGGATGAAGAAATCTCACTACAGATGTTTAAATACTCAGCCATTTGTTGTGCGGTCAGTGAGTGCAAATTGTCAGCCTCAGATTGAAACAAAGTCAACTGTATTAATGCATTGTGTTATTATTTACGAATGTGGCTTTGACTTGCTAATGTGTGTTTATGTGTGTGTGTGTGTGTGTGTGTGTGTGTGTGGCTTCCTGTTTGAGAGTTAATATTTGCATGTATTGAATACATTTTATTATTGATATTTGTGCTTTTTTGCAAGACAAATAAAGAACTTTATGCTCAGAGTATTATGGATGTTTAGGATTTAGGGATAAAATACTGTGTCGCTACTATACTGTAGTAACTATACTATACTATAACTATACTACATGCATATTAAAATTAGCTGCTGTGCTTGATTGGCTTGTAAAGTAAATAATTTGTCCTAAAGTTCAGGTTTTATTTGTATCCGGAGTCTGTTTGTATGTTTACACGGTGATAACCATCACAGGCCTGCCTTGAAAAAGTGGTACATTAAACAGCTTACACAAGACAATTATACAGTGCACATATGTAATTTACTTTAACACCACTGGCAATGACATCATGCTTTTTATCTGAGCCACGTTTACAGCCATGGTCTAATAAAGTATGAAATTGACATTCAACATGTTAAATAAAATATAAAACTGATTAAATTGCTGACATCAAAGGATCTCTTTGGTCTTTTAAACACATACAGTACTGTATGCACACAAACAATTTTTTTTCCCCAAACCTTTTCAGCACCACATTACCTCATTGTTTGTACACACAAGAAAGAAAAAAGGGCAAGTGATTCAGCTCAAGAAACCACACTGGGGTTTATATACCTAGGGTTACTCCAAACACACTGCACACTTTGGCAGATGTGGAAAAAGTTTATATATACAGTATATATACTAAAGATATATTTATATTTTAAGATTTTTTATATTTTATTTTAAACTAAAATTGTATCATTATATGCCTGACATTTGAGATTTTGTAATTGTACACTGGCCTTAAATGCATAACACTTCACCAAAGTAAAATGATAACAACAAAAATAAAATTATAAAAAACAGAACTTAAAACACAACAAAACTATTACACACACAAGAGCTAAATAAACAATTAAATAAATATGTAATAATAATAATAATAATAATAATAATAATAATAATAATAATAATATTAAAAAATTCAAGCCCCAAAACTCAACAGAAAGACTAAAATCATAATGTTAATGCCCAATGCACATCAACAAAACTAAAACCACAACAGAAAAAATTAAAATATAACATTTAAGCCTAAAATAAAAAAGCAAAACTAAAACCACAACAGTAAAATAAAAAATGTAACAGCAAAACTAAAAATATAACAACAAAGGCAAAAACTAAAAACACAACCGCAAAACTAAAAACATAACAGCAAAACAAAATAATGTAACAGCAAAACTAAAAACATAACAGCAAAACAAAAAAATGTAACAGCAAAACTAAAAACATAACAGCAAAACTAAAAACATATCAGCAAAACTAAAAACATAACGGCAAAACAAAAAACACAACAGCAAACTAAATACACATAAACAAAACTAAAAACACAACAGTAAAACGAAAACTATAACATTAAAATAGAAAATAAAACAACAAAACTAAAAACACAACAGCAACATAAAAAAAATGTAACAGTAAAACTAGACATACTAGTAAAACTAAAAATTTTACAGCAAAACTAAACACAACACTAAAACTAAAAAGAATAACAGCAAAACAAAAAATGTAAAAGCAAAATTAAAAACATAACAACGAAGAAAAACTAAAAAAGTGTATGCAAACTGTATGCAAAATTGTAAAAACTACAATTGCAAGCCTAAAAATGTAACAGCAAAACAAAAAAAATAACAGCATAACTAAAAACATAACAGCAAAACTAAAAAATGTAACAGCAAAACTAAAGACAACAGCAAAACTAAAAAGCATAACAGCAAAATGAAAAAAAAATTAAGAGCAAAACTAAAAACATAACAACAAAGTGAAAAACTAAAAACTGTATGCAAACTGCATGCAAAATTGTAAAAACTACAATTGCATGCCAAAAAATGTAACAGCAAAACTACTTTATTAACAGCATAACTAAAAACATAACAGCAAAACTAGAAATGTAACAGCAAAACTAGAAAACTAGCAGCAAAATTAAAAACGTAACAACAAAGCCCAAAATAAAATAACAACTACTATGTAACAGCAAAACAACAACAACAAAAAATTAACAGCAAAACTAAAAACATAACAACAAAGTGAAAAACTAAAAACTGTATGCAAATTGTATGCAAAATTGTAGAAACTACAACTGGAAGCCTAAAAACATCTAAAATTTCAAGCAAAACTAAAAATTTTACAGCGAAGCTCAAAAGAAAACAGCTATATTAAAAACACAACAGCAACTCTAAAAATGTAACAGAAAAACTAAAAACATATCAAAGCCCAAAATACTGTACAGCATCAAAACAAAAGATTCAAACAGCAATCCTTAAAACATAACAGCAAATAGAAATCAAGAACCTTTTTAAAAAAAAATTTATCAAATGTGTAAAAATTAAACTTTTAGCCTGTATACTAATAAATGCTGTCAAGTATTGCGTGTTTGCTTTGTTAGCTATTTATTTATAATTATAATTTTGTAGAAAGTTTTGTGAGTTAATTTGGTTGTGTAGGAGCATGATGACACTTTTATACACATTTTTACTTTTGTTGCTATTGTCCAAACTCTATGTGCGGCAAAATTAAGACAGACAATGTCACTCATAACATACTGACCTATAAATCATTAACAGCAGGGAGCATTACATAAATGATAAACTTTTAGTGAAGTTTCACATATACAGTATCAACATTATATATTTAGTGCTGACTGCACTAAAGTATATGTAAGAAGATTGAATTAGATATGCAGCAATTTACTTCAATATAATTTTTTCTATACTGTATGTTTGCATTCTGTAACTTCTGTCTATTATGAATATTGTACTCTTTTACTATTTTGTAAAACTATGTTGCTGATGATGTTCTATTTAAATAGTTGCTGCTCCCATAGCACATTGTGCATTTTGCAACAGAAACTTAACAGACTTTAAATACCATAAACGTTACTATGAGGAAGGGTGCCATTATTTTGGGAATCAGCCAAATCTCAAGCGTGGAAAAGTGCACCAATAACTTCAATTCTGAGGCTAAAGGAATCCAGGTCTATTTAATAAGACACATCTGCGTGCAATCTGAGTGTTTTGCTCCTGGCACAAATTCTGGTAATCAGGCTGCATCTGCCAGAAGGATCATCTTAAAAGTGTGCACGTCTTTATAGATGCAACAAAGTTGAAATGTTCTGCACAAATGATCTTCTACAAGTGTCTCCAGAATTCATAAACCACAGTCAGTCCTGTCATATATTTTTTTAACAGGTTACTTGTATGAGGAAAAAGATAACTTTAAAGGCAGATGAATATGAAAGTATGCAAGATGTACCAACTGAAGGATAAGATTAGAGAGCCCTCTTGTGGACACAATGAGCAACACACCTCTGGTAGATTTTCTGACAGGGCCTTATTCACTTGACACCACCTTCAACCTGCTTATTAACCACTGCTTGCAGCATAGCAAGATTCCAGCAGGTTGCCTCCTCTATGCTTACAGATAATTATATTCACCAGACTTTGCACAACATACTTTACACAGTCATTTCACCTGTTGTCATTATGCAAATTTAACTTAAGGGTCATACATGCTTACACGGCAAACAAATGTGTGGTTTGTTTGCAAATGGGGAAGAAACTGAGCTCAATTAGAGATCATGCTTGGATTGGACATAATAATAATAATAATAACCTGATACTGTCAAACACCATTTTATTGAAAAATGAGCAGAGATGTAGAGAAAATACCTTTACACACACACACACACACACACTCTTTTACAAAATAATGGCTGTATCCATACAGTTTAATCATTATAGTTTCCTTTCACTCAAACTGTGAAGAGTCTGGAACATGTTCTAGCACAACGATGCACCATAAGCCTCAAAACAATATGGTGTGCTAAGATTGTTGTTAAAAAAAATCCTCCACAGATCCCCCCGACCACAACCCCTTTAAACAACCTTTCAAATGGAATGCTGACCACACCCCGGACCTCCTCAAGGCCTGACCTCATTCATTCATTCAGCCATTTCTCTTGTGACTAAATGAACATAAATGTCCACAGCCATGCTCAAACATCCAACAATCTAGTGTAAACCCGTCCCAGAAGAGTGGAGGTTACTATCAGAGCAAAGGGGCTAATAAATCTGGATGTTCAGCAAGCACACATGAGTGCGATGAGCAAGTATACACATACTTATGACTGCATATTGTACCATTTAATGGAGAATATACAGGCAGCAGTAATGAGATAGTTAGTTTTTATAAAATACAATAATAAAAACATAGTGCCCGTCTTAATGATGTTTAATTCGAAACCCCAATTCCAACTAATTGCACACAATATAAACTACTTAGGATGAAAAATGTAATGTTTTCCAGTAATGAACTTTTGCCATTAATCTTTCCAGAATGTGTGTGAAGGTAAGTTTTAAAGGATCAGACGATCCACTCGCTGAATTTTCACATGTACAGTGGCAGTGGGCGCCGAGACTCCTCGGCCGGGATCATCATTCACTCATGCACAGCCTTTTTTAAAACAACTTTTCTACAAAAGTTGTAGAAACTTTTCTACAACATTTCAACTTTGTTTGCTAAAAGTCTCATCGCAGTGCTTAAATTTTTCTGTAAATAGCAGTTTGTAAAGATTTGCATAATCTGAGTGTTTTAGTCTGCATGTCTTTTTCTAACCAACAGATGTTGAAAAATCAATGGTGTAAGAGGGCAGAGTTTGTATGATGTGCAAAATGTTTGAGTTTTCAATGTGATTTCTGCTCGCCAGTGCAAAGTTTGGGTCGTGGAAGCTGCCGTGAATTTCAAAACATGGCTTGATCAAATGTTGTCTATTTTAGCAGAAGTGCTTCACACCACTGACAAACACAAAGAAGACAATGAAGCTGTTGAAGACCCACCTGAAGCAAGTCTGGAATTGTAAAACAGATACACAAACAGGGACGCAGGTAGCACGTGTTAAGCCTCAGGTCAATTCCTCATCAGATATTATCAGCAGACAGGAGACAGTGCTTCTGCGGGACAAGTCTCACCATTCATCACTACGGTTGCAATCTCATCCTGGTTCATTTTCTTACTGAGTGAGTTTGAACACACACAGTCTAATAGTTAAACAACTGTAAAGGCTGTTTTTAAAACATATGGCAATCAGAGCATCTGGTTTATCGCAAGTCTACATGTCAACATTCACATGCATGTACGGCAAGTCACGTACTCGTGGAAAGGGGTTTCTGTAGATTTGCTTTGCTGCTTGCAAAGGAAAGTGTGTCACACGTGTGTTGTTTCTAGTTGTTTCAATGCAGACAGCAAGGAAAATAACCAAGATATGAAACATGCCGTGAGCTAAATGTCTAGGAGAGAACTATTTGTTAACTCATAATTTTGTAGCTGGTGGTCGTGACAGTATAATGACATAAACTCCAATTTTGGTCAAAACCTCCAAATGCAATTTAACAAATGCAAATAAACACTCTTAACAACTGTGGTAAGCAGAAAAGCATGAAACCCAAGACAGGAAACATCAAGGCAGATGGGCTACGACGCAGACAACCACAGCACATTTCAGCCAGTTTGATTTTAAAAGGATAGGAGTAACTATAAGCCTTGTTTATCTCCTGAAGAAGCAGAGCCATGACCCAGAATCCTGGGCACAAGCAGGCCATTTAATTGATCACAACACATTTGCATGCATATTGCACTTCATTCTTTTTCAGCACTTTATCCTGATCCTGAGTCCATCCCAGAAGGACGGTGTGTGTAAGAATGCTGAAATGCATGGGTTCATAATTAAGCTAATCACAAGCACTTACCCAAGACTTGACAGCCCAACTCACAAGTGTACATATTACAGTGCTGTGAAAAAAAAGGATTTGCCACTTCCTGATTTTTTCTATTTTTTGCATATTTGTCATATTTAAATTATTCTGATCATCAAACTAATTTTAATATTACATAAAAATAACCTGTATCTGTATCTTATAAAAGTAATTGCTTCCCCTGCTAAATCATGAATGCACAGTGATTAGTCAAATTTTTTGAAAAGCCGAGTTAAATTTTACTTGCCCGGACCTATAGAATCAAGATATTACTCAAATAGAACCTGTTTGACAAAGTCAAGCACACTAAAAAAATCTCAAAGAACTGGGCCCATATTTACTAAGTGTCTCAGAGTAGGAAATCACTCCTAAGTGGCCAAAAACTCTCAATTTTGCATGTTTAGAATTCATATTCAGTAAAAAAAAAAAAAAAAAAAGGCTCAGGTGGGATTCTTTTTACAGTCACTGTCTTTCATGCCATCACTCCTATAATATAAAGGCTTTAATATAAAGTCTTATAAGTGCAGCATCATATATTAGTTTTTCAGGTCCGTCTGTCAACCAATGCACAAAAGTCTATTTTAACCATGATGCAAATGTCCTGTAATTCTTTATTCAAATATGGCTGGTGTAAAGGTAACACCATAGTTTATCTGCTCAAAGACATCGAATTTAACTCCCACAACTCCGTTTCAATACGTCGTAGTGGAGTTTCAACAGTGAATGTTGCTGAACTGTTGTGTCACCGTGTTTACATTAACATAAAAGTAGACCTGTCACGACACGCCTGAACTGTATGTCTCACTCCCATTGAGTCGTGTCACAAGAACAAGCTACACATTCCTCTTTACATGTGGAAGTGCCGAGCCGGGCTATGGTACAGTAGCATTCTCTTCATAGCAGCTATGAGAATGCCAAGGATGGCAGGTCTCCATGTCCTGTTGTGGATCTGCATGGTTTTGGTTTCCTGCATGCACTCAGGTAAGATATTGATTATTCCTTCATTTCTACTCTACCACTTTTGCATTTATTTTTATATATTTTGCATATAAATGTATTAATTAATTTATATTTTTTTTTTAACTCAGCAGGTTGAGAGTGAGAGTTTAAAATGTTTTGTAGTCTGGTCATGCAGTGATGGCTGTGATATACTGTACAGTAAATGCACCTTATCCTGAAGTGCACTTACCTATCTATAAACCAATGCAAAGAAAAAGTTTGCCTTTGCAATTACAATAAAATGTAATGTTAAACCTCAATTCATGATGTGTTTTATCATAGTTTTATCATGGAGTTATACTGTAGAGGAAGTGTGTAAACCTTCTTACCTGCTTGAGCCTCTAGATTAGTAAGGTCTGTTTAGTATAGCCTAGGGTGCATTTTTATTTATTTTTCCTCCATTCCACTAACTTATATAACAGTTAAAAGGGTTACAAAAAAGAGTTGCACTAATGTGTTGTTTATGGAGGCCAACCTGAACACAAGACATTAAGTCAACTGCAATTTCTTCACAATCAGCAGTCATGGAGCTCCAATACTTACAGAACGACTATTTATAGCTAATAAGAACACAGAAAAGAAGCAAACAAATGAATCAGCTAATCTTGTAGTACTTGAAGGGCAGGTAATTTTCATAATTCTCATAATCCTTCATAACAACTCTCATTACCAAGTTATCTGGCAGCAATGGGACTGTCAATGATAGACAGATTCACACTGACACTCCCAGAAACTAGACACAAGGAAGGTAGGAATACGGTCTGAAATGTTGCACAGTTTCTACAGTATGTACATGTTTCACATGACGAAGGTATATTTGCCAATGCATGGAATAGAGTATGTTTGCACTTCACAGTTTATACTGCACACTTTTAGATAATTTTTCAACTAAACCCTGAGTACCAATGAGCAAAAGTGTGTTTTCTTGATCTTGGTCTTTCAAACCAGATACCTCCCTTGCCATTTTGTTCATTTATTTTACCAATCTATAATACAAATTTTGGGACAGTTGCTTAGTTTTTAGCACTGTCACCTTGCACCTTCAGTGTCTGTGTTCGATTCCCACCTCAGGGTCTCCGGTTCCCTCCTACAGTCTGAATAATTGGCATTCGCAAAATTGCTTGTAGTGTGTAAATGACAATGAGGCATTGAATTGGCAACTCTATGGTTAATTAATATATAGTATTAATACTCTAAAATGTTACTGGAAGCTAGATTCAACACATTATACATTGCTTGCATGCTGTACTAGATTGGTTTCTGAATAAAACTGTAATTATTTATTAGAGAAGGGAACGGCACAACAGGAATCATATTCTTCCTCTTTTTTGAATTCACAATATGCTACGTTATAGGATTAACCTTTAACATGTAAGTAAAATATTGACTAGCTAAAACATTTATTTTGCCATTGCTGGTATCTATAACAAACTGGAAAAAAACATAAAGGATTTGTAAAATAATAAATAAATAAATAAATAAATAAATAAATAAATAAATAGCCACTCTATCTGTGGAACCAAAATGCATTTTTTGACCTACTGTATATCTTGACATTGAGAAGTCTAAACATTCCCAGTATAAAGAAGGGCAATTACAGTACAGTACATTGTCAAAATATAGTAGGACAGACTGATAATAACAGTCCCACAGTGCTCCATATGCAGTAGCACCATAATGTGACAGGTGCCCAATTTAATCTTCAGGGCATTTGGCAGCATTCATGCACCCCAAAGGGCTAACTTTTTGAATTCTTATACAAATAGATATACTTACAATACAAAATATTTATTACTATATAACTTTTAACTTCCACCCACATTTTCCCAAGAGTTTGCCCAGAATGTGGTACCCAAATTCAAAGGATCACTGTTCCTACAGACATTTGTGCCTGTGGGAAATCTCGTTTGAAAGCTAAGAAAAAATATAGTGGGATTTACTGTCACAGATTAACACAGACTAGAATTACGTGTTTTATGTGTAGCTCATTTGGTGCTTATGTTTCATATGAATCTCTTCTAACTGTTTTGAATAACTTATGATAAAATGCTTTGCAAGAGTTAAATCCTGAGATTTGAAGCTTTCTAGTGATATATTGTGGTACCATAATGCTTGACAGTTGCATAAAAATGATATACAATATTAAGTTAAGTGGTTTTTAACTCATCAAAAAAAAAAAATATATATATATATATATATATATTATTATTTTTTTTCGATGAGTTAAAAACCACTTAACTTATACTTTTTCGTTTAATGTACTCTTCTGGAATATATATACATCATTAACCTTCAACGGTTAGGTCTTTTATTTTAGTCCACATACAGTACAGAGTTTAGACCAAATACACACGTACAGTAGCTTTGGAGTATTAGACACAAAGCCTTGCATTGAAACTCTACTGACATCAGTAATAATAACACACAGTAAGAGATTCCAAGACAAACTGGCTTTTGGTCAGGTTTCCCAACTGCACACTTAATTCTTGGGATTGTCAGGTTTCAAAACAAACTAAACCTTTCCTTAAAGCAGCTAACAAATTGCAGGGTCTGAACTTCATTCATTAATCATTAACCGTCACATGGTACAAGAAAAGACTATGTGCACCCTGCCCAGATTAGAATTTACTGAGACCAGCTCCACACCTGTATGTGTTTACAAGCAAGCGTCTGGTGACAGGACCATTTTTTGGGTCCATGGTCATCCTCAGCATGAAATGGTAATGTGGGACTTGTGGGATCAGCACCTGCAAGGTCAAGAGTGGGGCAATGTCCAGTGCCAGACAGGCAGAATGCAGCCTTTAATCAACTAGCCCTTGGAATAGAATCATTGATCTTCAGTATGTCCATTATCTCAGTTCAGGTCACTGGGGACTCAGGACCTATGGGAACACTGGACAAAAATTGAGACTACACCTTGGATGGGACACCAGTCCATCACAGGGAACTGTGCAGATATCCATACAGTCTTTACAACCTGGCAACAGTTTTATTGCCTCCAGTCAACCTAACAGCATGCTTTTTCTTTAAATGGTGGGAAAACTGTACATACTGTATGTTGCTGTCTACCCATAACATAACTAATAATACGTTTTCTGGTCATATTGAACCTACTGTAGTTATTTTCAGGAAAAGGAAATGAGAGATTCCTGGAAATTCTATGCTGCCATGCTATATAACCTGCTTCTTCATCTCCTTTTAGAGCTTTAGGTCAAATGACAGTCAAGCATAACATTACCTACTTGTGGTTACAGAAATTCACACAGACATTGTTAAGATCACTAGAAAGTGGAAAAAGCACTTTCCTGCAGAAACAATACTGATGTCCACAGGCCACAATATGATACGCTCCTTACTCTTTTGGGTAAGGGTGTGTCACTTCATATTGTTGAATATTTCCTGAATTATGTAACACACCAGTCATGATAGCCAGATAGGATATTTAATTAATTATTTTGTGACAGTGTGGTTGATTAGCACCAGAAACCATTATTTAGTGAGAATAAATTCGTGCTACTTTGTCCAGTCATCTTAAGAGTGTATTTATCCCAGTACCAAAAATACTTTGAAGAATTCTCGAAACAGATGTCTAAGAAAATGAACACAGTAGGAATAAAACAAGAAACTCTTGAGAAAACTCTGGCTGTTCAGCTATTGGCATGAGATATGGATGACAAATAGAAGAGTGTCACCTGTGAATCTTTGACCAATCAGAACCCATGTTTAATGTTAATCTAGTATCTTATATCACATTTGTTAAATGGAATAGAGTTTCTGACCTCTGGTTCTTGTATATTAGATGGACTGGACATATATGATGTGGTGCAACCAATCAGGCTCCATGATCTTCATAAGAGAGATTTGGAGGTAAGAGTCCATGGGTGATTTGACCTTAGGAATCTCTCGTGGGAATCCATCATAACACTATTTAATGTATAATGTATGTAATTATTCTGTTAAAAAGTATTAATTTAAACTTTTTTTTCCAGTCCACCAGGCCTGATACATTGAAATATGCCATGACTCTTGATGGCAAACACATTGAAATGCATCTGAAGAAAACCAAGTAACCCTTCCTTTTTAAGTTCTGAAATTAATAGATATTTAGCCTAACTAAATGCAAATTTACACTTAACTGAGCATCTGTTGCAATCTGGTAGTATACCCTGCTCTTTCAACAATGCATTAACTACTAACTGAATGAAGTTCGCTTAAAGAAATCTACTTAGGCAATGTAGCCTCTAAACATGCAGGTAAATTAGTCCCACAAACTATTTAGGTAAATTGTACACTCAGACAAAGCTAAAAGTGTAGATTGAAGAGTAGACATTGGCACAGACTATATAATTCCTCTGCCTCCAGCATTTTCCATTGGTGCATTATTTTGCTTTAGGTTGGACAACAAATAGACAGCCATATCAGTGTGAGGCAATTAAAAGACAAATCATACATATAAAATGATTGTAGATCTTTGTATTGTGGATCGCAATGCGATAAAGGTTTGCACATAGCCATTGGGTCCAGACTAAGGAATCAGTTTATTTGCTAATCAAGAAATCCAGAAACTTAAAACCTGAAGCTCATCAAATATTAATGAATTCGCTCATTTAAACTCATTGAGAAATGCACTTTTTCGAAAGTCTTAATGTAGTTTGATTGTAATTTTTAACAATAACACAATGTAACAAAATTTTGACTTTTTCTTGTCTTTGGTCTGAATGTCTTGTTTCCTAATTGTATCTGCATAGAAAAATTATATATATATATATATATATATATATATATATAGTACAGGCCAAAAGTTTGGACACACCTTCACTCATTCAATGTG
>JAQMYJ010000014.1:4326307-4342452 GCA_030014305.1 Clarias laeviceps | reverse complement strand
GGCATTACAATAGTCCAACCTAGAGGTGATAAAAGCATGAACTAGTTTTTCTGCATCGTTCAGCGACAATATATTTCTTATCTTGGTATAGTGAAGTATAGTGGAGTCCATGCCTGATAAATACCCAATAATTCCTATAGTATATAGTGTACTTCATTTATTTCTAAATATCCATCCAAAGTTATTCATAGCAGCGTCACTGTGGCTTTGGGGGTTGGATTGGTTCATGACAGTGTTGTATTATTTTATTGTGTAGCCACCTTTGCATAGGTACATTGGAAAGTGTATTTGTTCTCAGATTTCTTGCAGTGTAAGATTACAGTTTAGAGCCAGGAGTAAGTTTCTGCTTCTTTGTTCTCAGGTTTTCTACAGTATCAAATGACATTTTAGGGACAGAGACACACACACATAGACACACTTACACACGCATCCAAAACCAATACATTTACTTATGCCAAGTTGCATGTATATATTGTAAAAAAAAATGTAATTAATATTTGTTAGATATATTAATAATTATTTATATATATATATATAATATACGTATAATAAAAATTATAATTTACATCTGTTAGACATTCGAAAGATGATCCTGGATTGCCTTCTGTATTTTAACTATTCAATGTTTTTCATGTGACACATTTATTGTGTAAAATCCTGAATGAAATGTTGCTGTCAGATTTCAAACTGATTCTCTCAATCTTTGAGATTTCAGGTTTAAACCATATTTGTGTGTTTTATAATTAATTGTTCTTAAAAATAAATACACTTCTGTGACTAGGATTTTTTTTTATTGTGTTATTTGACTGTTCTGTTGCATCCTTATTAAATGATTGTGTGGGTATTGATGTCGTAATGCAGATTTGTTTAACCGTTTTGTCCCAATACCAGTTTGTGCTATCGTATATATTTTTAAAATCTTTTTCAGTAGGTGACCATGCGATAACCACAGCTTCACACTGTCTTTACACAGAGATATAATACAAGCACACATCATGACCACATTGTGTCTATATCATATCAAGTTCTTGGATCTTGAACCTCCTACAATGTCCCAACTTCAACAAACCAACGCATTCAAAGCCAACCTACAACCAAAAAAACTAATCAAACAAATGCAAATCAAAGACAGTGAAACAAACTCAAGCCAAACCATTTCAATTAAATAAACCCAGTGAAACCAAACAAGAAACCCCAAGTCAACCAAACCACACCACAAAGCCCAACCAGCCAAACCAATCAAAAATCCAATCATACAAATTAATTTAATTCTGTTCTTCCATGAGTTGTATGTGTTCAAAATTTAAAGTATTTCATTCTATTACCATTATGGCCATTATGGGCATCAAGGAACACTAGTTTTACTGGATTATTTCAGAAAACTAAAAACACTAGACATCTTGCTGAGGATTCAGTGGGTCAGACTGCAGATCTGACACTAGAGGGCAGCAAACTATGTTACATTTTTCAGCTAATTTCCCAACCTGGTTGAACTGGTTGATCTTTGGCATACAGACTGTATGTGTACACTTAATGTTTGTGTCAATACAAGGTATAAAGAAAACATGTTTATAGTAACAAGTCATAAGGATGATATCATATGAATCTACAAGTGATGAGAAAAACTGCAGTGCTTATTCAATCTCCATCTCTTCAGATACACTGGCTTTTGTGCACTAAGGTTAATATAAATAGAAGAGAATATAAATGTAATTTCTGGAGAGCAGAATAGTGCTGACCAACCTACAGTTATGTTTATTTATATACAGTATATAAATAAAAAAATAATAAAAATCACGCCAAAACTGAATGGTGGGGGATCTTTGCAGTCAGCTATTGTCTATATGAGACATTTCATTTGTATTAAGTGGTAGTACTGTATATTATGTTATACTTTATTTAAAAAAAAAATTTTTTTTTCTTTTTTTTTAGCCTTACACAGTTAATGATTTAAAATAGACTCCTAGACCCTTTAGTTCTAGAGCCCCCTTTAGTTTTTAGATAAATTTTTCAACTCATTGTATTATACTCTCTCACGCTCACTCACTTTCTGTACACAGTTGCAGGAACCTGGAGCCTATCCAGTGTCTCTTGGGACACAAGCCAGGAAGACATCCTGGACAGGGTGTCAATCCTTCACAGGAGCAGTTGGCCTAATCTGCATGTCTGCATGTGGGAGGAAACTGTAGTACCTAGAGGGGAAAAAACAAGCATGGGGAGAACATACAAACTCCTGAAGCAGGAATCGAACCCTTGACTAGCCACCATTGTGTTAAAATGTTTTGTGTTCTAAGGAGTCTCATTTTTTGCTTTGGTCCATTAACCCTAAGAGACTTGGATCAATATAATGCTGCAAGGTGAATCTTTACCCCAGTCTGACATTGTGAGCTCTTTGGAGTAGGTTTTCATCTACAACATCTCCATATTTCACTGTATTTATTCTTTCTCCAATTGTGTCCAATTTTCCTGTTAAGAAGTTTCCTCTGAGCGCGATGCTGGCACCACCATGCTTCATTGTAGACTGGTAAACCATAACAGACTTTACTATAACGGAAGTCAATGTAGTCCTTTAGCTTTAGAAGAAAAAAGGGTTGTGTCACTATTTGTAAAATTCTTTAAAAAAAAATTGGTGTTTCTATTTAATGTCGAACTCAAGGAAACAAGTTCAAACATTCAGTAGGTCCCCAAATAAGGCGTTGCGCATGCAACATGGTTAGAGATGAAAATTTTCACACATTGTATGTGGAGGAAGCAGGAATTGTGGCTTTACTGAGAAAGATTTGTAACAACACCCTCATAGACATGAGTCATAAATAGACCACAACATATCACACTAAAACTGAGGAACTTCCTTAAAGAGGTAAAAATGGCTGACAGTGTATAAATTTAGCAATGTGATCCGAGTGACACAAGACTGAATTTAAAGCGAATTTATGAACCTGTTTATGCACTGAACTTGTTTAGTGAATGTTAATAAGTTAATAAGAATGTTAGTAAGAATTTTTAATAGTTCATTTCAATATGGGCTAAGTTTACACATGACTGTCCATCAGCTAGAACCAATATTAATATTTAAAAATATTCAGTATTCAAATAGTGTTCAAATTTGTATGAATCAAAACAATCCGATAGTCTCAGATGAGCAGGCCAAGGGCGACGGTGGCAAGGAAAAAACTCCCTGAGATGGCAATAGGAAGGAACCTTGAGAGAAACCAGACTAACAGGGAATCCATCCTCATTTGTGTGGTAATGGATAGCAAGAATATTGTTGAGTTTGAGACATTGTGTTAAATAAATCTGCAGTTCTTTCATCCTTGCTTCACTCACTGAAAACAGATGAGTCACGCTGTTACGCCACCTCAGACAGGAGTAACTCGTGCAGTATTTACACAAACCAAACATTCCTAGTGACTTGGTTGTACTCGTGTTGCATCCCATAGGAAATGTATCATTATGACTATTGATCAGACTATTTAATCAGTAATGTCAATACACCTGCTCCTGGTATCCGCTCTCCAATGAACACAAACCAGGTAGATCCTATCACACATCGGTTCTCCTTCCAGAAGCTCATCTCCCTCACTGACGATGCATGCTGGCTGGGTAACCAGACACATAACTAAACTAGTAATCCTACTGATTCTGTATTGAAGTTTCATGGTGTCTTTGAGATGGTAGACATATTTGCTAGCTACAGTCAAGAACATAGTGTTCAATACAGCAGAAGCCTGGAACGCTATTCTACACCATAAAGGTGTCAAGTCTATTCTCCGTACAGGTGCTGTCAAGGGTCTGCAGTGGCCAGCCAATGTTTCAGCATTAACACTGGTCATAGACATGGAAAACTTCAAGGGGTTAAGTATCAATACCCATTGCCAACGTTCTATTAGCACTCAAGCAACGGGTCATCTACTGACTTCAATCATCCACTTCAGTTAGTGAGCAAATCGAGGAGAATACTTTATGCTTACTGCATACTGTAGCGTGAGGAAAAAATGCTGAGGAAGTGAGCAAGTCAGTATTTTTAGAGACTATTAGTAGTCTTCAAGTGCTGCCTTGATCTGTAACCGCTGGTATAAATAAGCACATCTACGATTTAAGGAGTCTTAAGACAGTCAAAAGTATGGATTACTTTTCTGCATTCTAGAACACTATTAGATTTTTTTTTCGAAATTCTATAAATAACATATATATAGCTATTTTAAGACATGAATATGTTATTTTAAGACATGAAGCTCAGCCTTTCCGGAATAGTTATTGCAAGAACAGCATCGTCAAGTGCATTTGCAAAACCCATCAAGCACCATGATGAAACTGTCTCTCATGAAGACCTTCCCAGGAAAGCAAGACCAAAACTTACCTCTGCTGCAGAGGAGACGTTCATGCAGAGTCACCAGCCTCAGAAATCACCAATTAACAACCAGCATCTCAGATTAGAGCAGAGCCGAAGGCTTTACAGAGCATACAGTAAGTAGCAGATACATCTCAATATCAACTGTTCAAAGGAGATTATCACATATTTTAGATGCCTTCAGCAATGTTTTAAAGTGTAGACAGAAATAAAAATCAGAAAAGGCAGTGGAATTAGAAGGCGTGTCCAAACTTTTGACTGGTAGCGTATGTTCTTTATGTTTCTTTTCTGAGAACTGCAAAACCTTTAACCTCAAACAAGCCACATGATCACGTGGTTATGTTCTTCCTATAAAGTGATGGCTAGACATATTGCAGCAGAAGTGACATACATTGTTTTAACGACATACTCAAATTTTACATGAATTGTTTATTTTATGCAATGAAATTGCTATACAACAATAAATATTTAGTATTAAGTGATTTATTCTTCAAACCCTTCTGGATGCAGCTGGGCATAAAAGTCGTCTGCGGTACTCTGGTGTCACTCATTCAGTGCCATGCCTGCTTTGCTTCCTGAAGTTTTAGCCATTTTTATGCAGTGCTGTACTGCCCGGCTTCAGGAAATAAAAGTTCAGACACATATTTTTTGCATTCATTAAATAAACCAGCTGATTCCAAATAGCACAGTCTGATAGGGACTGATTAGGGACATCACCTGTTTGGGCACAGGGGTAACTATTGTGCATGGCATACTGTATGTTGTGTTAATACTTCTGGCCACCAAAGTATATTATTATGATTATTATTATGATTATTATTATTATTATTATTATTATTATTATTATTATTATTATTATATTTTTCCTGTCTGAAAAGGCCAGTGAATACATGGTGACTATTCCAACATTATGAAATATTGAGTTGCCTAATACACCCTTTTTTCTTTTCTTTTTTTAACCACTGTACTTGCATGCAAAGCAAGTGTTAGATTATTAATGCTTTGAGACTGATCTTTTGCTGGTGCTCTAGATGATTTTAAGAACTTTACTCAACAAGGATTAATTCAGGCAAAATCTTTAGCCTTGATCTGATCCACCACTACAATAACAAATCCAAACATACTAAAGAGGGTTTACACTTGCAGTCCAAGACTATAAAAGACGTTAGTCTCTGATATTGCATTTTGTGATCTGGCCACATTGCATGGCTTAACAACTGCTTATTGCAAATAACATTCATAGAAAGTGTAAAAACTCTATGCTCTGTTTGTGTGGGATGCACACTTTGTTGCACAGTGCACAATCTTTTCTTTTTTTTGTACTATACATTTTGAGAATGCAGAGGAATGCAGCGCTGTGGGCAAAGTCATCAGAGTCCAAAAGGGCAAGAGTTCCTTTCCTCACTGCTGCCAATTTCAACATGTGCCAAAAGACTGTAAATGATAAAGAGAGCTAAAAGAAAAAGAAGAAGAAAACAATTAATCTATTTTAAGGAATCCAGGAGTGAGTCTGACGATGCACAGTACAAAAGTAAATAACGACAAACGATGCGCAATTGAAACTCAACACAAAGGTAAGATAATGCATTTATGACTTGAAAGATAAGGACACGTCACTCAATGATTATATGGTATGGATCTAAGGTTTAACACTTTAAACTTTTGGCTTATTATATAGTTATTATTAATGTATAATGTGCTTTAAAGCATATGCATGGAGGTTTCTGGTGCAACAGTATATATATATATATATATATTCTCATAAACTCAAAATCAAATCAAAATCACATTTTCATGGGTTTATCCTTCTTAAACCCCAGAAAAATGGAAAAGGATAAAAAATAGGTAATGCCAAGTCATTACTCTTAACTTTTCCTGGAGCATGTTACCAAAGAAAAAATAATTTATGCAAATTAGAATAACATAGTCACCAGTCATACAGTAGGTGCTCACTCCGTCCCTACTTCCCTCCCTCACTTTTGTAGTACCTGCCTACACTGGTGAGGGTCGTAGGGAACCCGGAGCCTAACACAGGGCATGATGCAGGAATACACCATGTCTGAGCTGTTGTTATAAAAAAAAACTAATGTTAGTACCCAAGGTTGATTGTTAAAGAATTTGTAAATAGAGTTAAAAGGTTAAAGCTAAAAATAAGGTGATCAGCTTTAATGTTATCAGTGATATTATTATTTATTTCAGGTTGAAGCCCATATACATGTCTGCCTGTCTTTCTGTACAGCAAAACTCTCTAACTTATTAATGCAAAGAAATAAAAATGGTTGAGTATTTTATGCCTTGTTTATGCTATGTTGTACATCTTTTGTCATCAGCCAAATACACTCACTGTTCAGTAATCGGAGAGTAAATCACAAGATGAGAAATTGGTAAAGTAGATCTTAAAATAAAGTTTTGTCTTAAAACTACTCCAGCGCATTCAAATTCACTTATACCACTTCAGTGCTGCTATTTCAGCTGTGCAAATATGAATTAATTCCAGTGAAAACATCCAGTTTAGCTTTTCTAATTAATATCTATTGGTTCAGGTGTTTGTTTACATCGAGCAGCTTATTTTGACGTAGGTTATTAAATCCGACAACTTCATTTCTACGCAACATTTCGACTTCACTTATGGGAAATAGCGAAGGACTGACAAAGGATCATTAAATTCTGTCCAGCCAGTTTTACACGATGCTGTGACAAAATCAGGTTGGACAGACATACAGGCAGACAGACAGAATTTCTTTTTTTTTCTGAGGCTGGTTTCTGTTCCGCCAGAAACACAAAGATATCATTGAAAGAGCGAACTCTGACCAATGTACAGGCAAAACCATTATTTTATTTATATAGCTGAATCAACACCAGTATGCATGGAGATAATCTTTGAGCAGTGTGAAAGATAAGTGTGAGTGATGTAACTCTGATCCAGGAGTTAACAGGGGATTAAATGCACATTTTACCCACTTCCTTAGGGGGGAATAAAAAATTGCACAAGCATTCATCTAAACCGAAAGTTCGGCTTTTCAACATAAAATATGACAGGAAGAGCCGCTGACGCTGTAGAGCGAGAGAGAGAGCTGGTGTTTACACTAAAGCGCAATAAAGGAGTGTCGTTAGTGTTTACACTGAGAGCAGCAGCGCCGGAGTGGTGAAGTCACACAGGCGCGCGCGCGCCTCACAGGCGTGTTCTGACACATCGTCTCTCTCTCTCTTTTATTTCCTGTATAGAGGGGGAGGAGCTGGACGGACTCTACGGTCCAGGTGACCCATAAGTCCGAGCTCAGACGTCTCTCCTTTCAGTAGGTGTCTCTACAGCTCGACAATGGCAGCCGTCCGCTTTCTAACATGGCTCGTCCTGGTCTCTGTCTCTCCCGTCCTGTCAGGTAGGACACTGGACACCAGCTCACAGTGTAACTCCTCACACAACGCCTGATGCGTTTACCTGCTTTATTTATTGCACCGGGACAGAATATTTATTGTCTGGATCAGTTAATGTTGCTGTAGAGTTTCCGAGCTGTAGGTTACATTCTGCGCTTCTTCTGAACACTTGAGCGGTTAAAGTGTATAAAAGCTGTTGCACGAGTGGAGCAACATACAGGCGCGCGCGCGCGCACACACACACACACACACACACTTCTTTATCCACTTTACACAGTGGATACCCACTGATCATCAGACTGACATTCGTATTTTATAAGTAATCACATTTTATTCAAATGAACCGCAGCGCGTGTGCGCGTCGAACCTCCCAACTGTCCGGTAAATAAAGATACAATATAAATATATAAATGAATGAATAAATATATAAATGAATAAAACGACATACCCATGTACCTGAGGTCACACTAGAGATCAGCAGCAAAACGGGAAATGTTGTTTTATGGTATGTTGTGCTTTGTTGTTATAAGTTGTGCTGTTATGTTGTATGTTGTGTTCTGTTGTGCGTCACGGGTTCTGTTGTGTTACATTATGTTATGTTGCTTTGTGTTATGTTACGTTGTGTAGTTTTTCAGTATATAATGTTATATTGCGTTGTGTTGTGTTGTGTTATATTATGTTGTTTAGTGTTATGTTGTAGTGTGTTGTGTGGTGTTTATATTATATTATATTATGTTGTGTAGTGTTGTGTTTGTTATATTATGTTGTGTTGTATTGTGTTGTGTGGTGTTTATATTATATTATATTATGTTGTGTAGTGTTGTGTTTGTTGTGTTGTGTTGTATTGTGTTGTGTTGTGTTATGGTGTGTTGTGTTTGTTGTGTTATATCATGTTGTTTTGTGTTATGTTGTGTTATTGTGTTGTGTTGTGTTGTGTTATATTACAGTATTTTGTGTTGTGTTTGTTGTGTTGTGTTATGGTGTGTTGTGTTTGTTGTGTTATGTTGTGTTGTGTTTGTTGTGTTATGGTGTGTTGTGTTATGGTGTGTTGTGTTATGTTGTTTTGTGTTATGTTGTGTTATTGTGTTATATTACAGTATTTTGTATTGTGTTTGTTGTGTTGTGTTATGGTGTGTTGTGTTTGTTGTGTTATGGTGTGTTGTGTTTGTTGTGTTGTGTTATGGTGTGTTGTGTTTGTTGTGTTGTGTTATGGTGTGTTGTGTTTGTTGTGTTGTGTTATGTTGTTTTGTGTTATGTTGTGTTATTGTGTTGTGTTGTTTTATGTTATATTACAGTATTTTGTATTGTGTTTGTTGTGTTGTGTTATGGTGTGTTGTATTATTATGTTGCTTTGTGTTATGTTATGTAACATTGCGCTGTGTTGTGTTGTGTTACATTACGTTATGTTGTGTTATGTTGCATTGCATTATGTTACGTTCTGTTACGTTGTGCTTTGTTGTGTTGCGTTATGTTATGTTATGTTATGTTATGTACTGTTTGGTTACCATTTGTTTTGTTTTTTTAACACGGCTTCATGGTTGTCTTTTTTGATCTTTTGCTTCTTGGTTGTAATTATTATTATTATTTTTTTAATTAATAATAATTTTTTTTATTACCTATATCACCATGTTGCCGATTGGTAGAAATATCAGCATGATTTTGTAACCTTTCCTCAGACAGTTATAACACTGATTATAAGTCTTGTAAGGGAAGTTTTCCTGCTGATCCCATATCTCTGATTCACTGTGGTGTGACTACAGGTAGAAGGGTGTGTCGCTTTGTAATAATTCAGTAACGTCACATGAGAGGGAGCTGTGGTGCTGATTATCACAGTCATGCTAATATTCCGTAAACAGAAGCACCTCAAGTGTGATATCGCTTTGTTACAACGGTCCTACAGTACAAACACCATTTTGTACTGTTATTGTACTGTTATTATTTAACAGATTATGATTTGGTTGTTTATTTAACCAGTTACGTTGCTTCACTAGCACATATCCTAACACGACTGGTGGAGCTGGTGGAGCTGGTGGAACAATCTAACAATTGTCAGAACACCTGTGATGCGTGATGAGTGATACTGTATATACTGTACTGTATAATTAAACGTCGCAGTGCTATTGTGCTCTATATCACTAACTGCTGTATAATAATCATTAATTGTATTTACACCTCATTTAAGGAACAAAATGTACAACTGTGGGGTTATTTTTAAAAAGTTATTTTATTTTAACTGCAAATGTGAGCCTGGTGACCAAACTAGAAGCGCACTTTAATGCTCAAGCATTACATGTTCAAGTTACAGCTCCCTGTTGGTCCTGGTTTGTAATTTAACCTTCATAATCTGGTCACAGACTTGTGACTAAATAAAAGGAAAAAGTCCCAAGACAGTTGGTGTCAAGACACAGTGGGACAAGGATGTATGGATAACGTCAGTCACAGATAAACCGAGCATTAAATCAATCATTTGGTCTTGCATGCAGATTGCTTTGATTGTAAGGTAGCAAACCTAAAACCCTGTTGTCCCCATGTTACCACCCAGATGAGGATGGGTTCCCTGTTGAGTCTGGCTTCTCTCGAGGTTGCTTTCTATTGCCATCTCAGGGAAATTATCCTTGCCGCCGTCGCTCATCAGGGACAATCTGATCATTTTGATTCATACACATTCACATTTCATACAAACTTCCATAATTTCTATTGATCGTGTAAAGCTGCTTTGCGACAATGACAATTGTTAAACGCGCTATACAAATCAAATTTTATTGAATTGTCCTTTGGGTTGATTTGGTCTATCATGTGATTATGAAAGCTTATGTGGGAAAGCATAAAAAGCAGTTCCCTTTTAAATCCATTACAGCACAATCTAGGTCCGGATAAACCGACTGTGTCTGGTTTATGATTGCATGTTTATATGTTCCTGTTTTCTCAAGGAAGTGCTTCAAGACACATGAACCGACAGCGAAAGTACTGAAAATAAAATCATCATAGGTGATTAGTGATTTAACCAACTGGACTCAAAATTATTATTATTTTTTGTTTTATTTGTATTTTTTTCACCTTTCTTCTGGCCAATGAGAATTAAAAACTAACGCCAGCGCTACTTATAAAAGTATGTAGCTTAGGGTTAAACTGACGAACTGCTCATCAAACTGCCAAAATTCCCAAAGTGTCACTCATGCAAATGAACCTGCTCAGATGCAGTGACGGTAACACACAGCTAAGTATTAACTTCCTGAATGAACAACAGAGCCAAAGGGCTTATTTTACTTATTCCAGAAAAAATACGTTAAACATCCTTAACATCTCATTTAATCCTGGAAACGCAGAAACACTATACATGGAAATGCTTAAAGCAGTACAGAAAGGTGATATAATATGCTGCTCTTATGACAGTAGATATAGATTCACTACATTTATATTGTGCGTCCAAAGAAACTCTTAAAATGTCCTTCCGTACTCTGTCGTGCCTCAATAATTACATCGTCATATTTAAAGTCATAAAGGCAAATTATCGTGAAACTCATTATTGAGTCTCATATACTCCAAAGCACAGGCATTTATTTATAAGGTAATATAGCCTTCACCAAATTAGGTATTTAGTAACTCACTGCAATAGTTATGCTCTCCAAAAGTAATAGCACTCCAAATGTCATGTAACATCTCGTTAAACATAGTACCAACCGGGAAATCTTTATAAACAATTAATTAGGTGCTGTGTTACATTTGCTTAAAATGTGGCACTGTGTAACAACCTCACAGTAAAAAATGAGGCATTGAGGAACAGTTAATGTCAAACTCGGGTTAGATCTGAACAGTTTTCACTACGCATTTCATGGACTTTACTCAGCAAGAAGACAGTTAGTTATTTTGGGTTGTTTGCAAAATGCAGGCAATGGGCGTGGCTAATAACCTCATGGGTGACATCATATTAATCTTATCTCATTGAGTGACATCAGCATCTGGGGCACTTTGGAGGTCTTAACATGCTCAGAAGGCACACAGGTTGTGTGGTGTGTCCCGGTGGCGATGGCACAGGTGCTTGGACCCGCTCACTGTTGCTCGCAACTATATTTGATTTATTGTTATCTTAACTTGAAATAGTAGATATTTTTGCTATACTTAAGATACTTTTTCTTGCTATCATGTCATTTTTGCAGGATACCTTTCCACTAAACAAGACACTCCAACACTGGGAGAGAACCTTCCTATAAAAATGAAGCATTAAGTCACATTTTTTCACAAAATGTAGCCAGACAGGCCCAAAATATACTATTGAAGGGAAAACATTTTTGACAGCAACTTTTAATTATGTTCCACTTCTATTCACGCTGTTAGTACTGTATATCAACGGTTACGCCATTTGCAATAAAAGTTGTTTTCTCACACACAAATGCACATGTTGTTAATAATTATTATTATTTTTCCAACACAGGTTGTTTTACACTAGACGGAGTCCAGGTCTACGAGGTGGTCAAGCCGATCCGACTGCATGACCTCCATAAGCGAGATTTAGAGGTGAGAATTAGAGCCAGCATCGTTTCAGTCCTTGCATGTGTCTACTACTTAGTTGATGCAAATATTTACTCATTCGAGTCATATCCGAATCTCAGGCCAGACCTACAACGGTGAAATATGCCATGGCTCTGGGCGGAAAACCTGTGGAAATGCATCTGCAGAGAAATGAGTAAGACTGATCTTTGATCATTTTGTGTTACCCCATATATCATCTAGAAACACTGGCTAATCAGCCATACAGTTCATATAATCATTGTGCATGTGAGCTGGTCCAAAGTTTTTAAAAGGCTGAGGCAATGTGTGTTGCATTCTGAGATATACAGTATATATTATTATTATTATTTTTTTTTAAATATCAACCAAAGAAACCAGTCTGATCTTCTCATTTTCAATTGGCTCAAAAGGCTAAAGATTAGGGAAAAAAGGAAAAATCACTACCAGGAGCAAATACACATCATTTATCTCCTGTGTTATTTCTTCTTTAGTGAACTCACTCACTCACTCACTTTCACTCATCACCTACACCGCTTTATCCTGAACAGTATTCAGGGTCACGGGGGGCCTAGAGCGTTTCCCATGAGCCTTAGGGCATGAGGTGGGGTGCAGCCTGGACACGGTGCCAATCCATGGCAGGGCACACACATTCACACCCTCATTCACACACTACGGGCAATTTGGGAATGCCAATTAGCCTAATCTGCATGTCTTTAGACTGTGGGAGGAAACCAGAGTACCCGGAGGAAACCCACAAGCACGGGGAGAACATGAAAACTCCATGAGGCAGGAATTGAGCCTGGAAGGGAATCGAACCCAGACCCTTGGAGGTGCAGGCGACAGTGCTCCTTTAGTGAACTCTCTTGTAAATTCTATTCATACTGAATATGGCTTCACGCTAACATAACTGCCTGGGTCAGCTTAGGAAATATTGAAAAAGAATGGAATTTAAGAAATATCCCCTGATGCTAAATGATTTATTGGTTGAAAATTGCCTTCACTACTCCTTCATTAGTACTAGCTTTAAATAAACATCTCAAGTAAAATTCGATACATCAATAAATGAATAAAGGGTCCCCTGACTATCTGTTAAATAAGTTCGGAGTGGTGCAGTTGGCATCCTTAACCAGAAAGCAATGTCAGAAAATATTCAGATTTTATACTTCGACTTCCTGTGAGCTCTAAATGGTTCTTCTCTACGAAATCTCACTGATCCTTTGAAACCTGTCTCAAGCACCTTACAGCTAACTCAAAAATTGTCTAATTTTGCCTCAAAACTATGGGGAAGTATAGAATGCAGGTTCTGTTCAATCCTGATTAAACACCTACCTGATTTGTCAATACCTGTTGATTGTTGGCTTGTTATTAGGTTTATAGTTATCATTATAATTTGTGTTGGGTTCTGCAGTGACTTTTTAACCGGAGACTACACAGAAACGTATTACGCAGACGACGGGACTCCTGTGACAATTAAACCCCGGGAGCTGGTAGGTGACCTGAAGCAGGACTCTTTGATTTAACTTGATATTTATCTCAATCCATGGTTATGCCCTGCTAATGAGCACCTTCTGTATCTATCCTAATATTTTAGGATCTCTGCTACTATCATGGGAAGATCCTGAACGAAAGCAATTCAGTGGTTAGCCTGAGCACATGTGACGGGCTGCGGTGCGTCTCATTTACTGGAAAAAAAATTTGTGAATGTATTTTTGACATTTTGTGCTAATCTTTTGTATATTGCATTTAAGAGGGTATTTCCAAATGGCAGAACAGAGGTATCTTATCGAGCCTTTGTCCGAGGACACCGACGGTGATCATGCAGTGTTCAAGTATGAGGAAGTGACCAATACTCCAGCTGTGTGTGGCGTCACAAATACCACCTGGGAGGATGCTGTGCTTCCCCCTTTCACCAGAAAGTCCAAATCACGCTCTTCTGTAAGCTTGTTAAGCTTTTGATCGCTTCCTAATTCTTTCGATTTCTTATCAGTTTAACCAAGAACAAAACCTGAATGCCTGACTGTTTTTCCACTGATGGTGTATAAGTGCAATGTAAGTGGAAATGTTTCACCACTCATTCAAAGGGCTTCAGTATTAATCTTAAATTAGCAGAAGAAAGTCTGATGGAGCCTCGGAATGCTTGCGTAGCTCATTACACAATACATACCTGGGAGTGGCTACTGCATTGCAAAAATGCTGATGGAAATAAATAAAATTGGTGGATATGGTCAACCACAGTGCCGTATAAAAACTCGGGACTAGATAAAAGGAAGTTCGGTTACAAAAGACAAACATGGTAGTAATAGACTCTTGCGCCAGAACATGCTAATAGTCTTGGGACAATTACTATGGCTCTTGTAATTTAGTAAATTTTAGGAATTGCCACACATCGTCTACCAAGTTCATTTTTTGGGCTAAATGTGAGGACTTTACTGTAGTTGCTTTCAGGGTTTCCATCAGCATTTATTTGTGCTTCCCACTTACAGTACAACCATAGCACAAGTACATTGTGTATCATCTGTGTATCATCCTGCGCTTCTGGTTTGAATGATTCCTCAGATAAAACCTATAAAATGTGGTCTAACTTGGTGCCTAATGGCAGTTAATTCCCATTTAGTGTTTCCCATTTAGTGGCAAAATGTTAAACCACAGTCCTCTCGTTAATGTCAAGAAACATAATGACGTTCAGAAGGAAGTGGCTGGTGCTTCTAGTGTAAATATAATTATTTTTTCAGTTATCCGCTGGACAAACTTTAAGCAATTTGTCCCATGCTAGTGTGAGTGTAAAGTGTGAGAGGGAAGGGCTTTTAGGCTTGAAGGGCAGGACATATGAAATCCTTTTCATTTTCATTTTATTTAATTGTTATTGAAATGGCGCCATAGTGGAGCTCTAGTGGAGCGGGTACTGTAGGGCGGCTCCTCACAGCTCCAGGTTAGCAGTGTAATCCAGAGCTCACGTTGCTGTCTGTATGGAGTTCCAACTTCTCTGGTTTCCTATGACCGCCCCAAAACACACCGGTAGGATCACTAGCGCTTACTGAAGATGAATGTGTGAATAAATTATTAGGTCCTTTACATAAGTGGTGAAACATTACAGTACAGGTACAGTACATAAAGTTTCATTCAGCATCAATTGAACCTGCGCTAGATTTTAACTAAAATTGTTTGAAAAAAATAACTCGTTTACCTGCTTATGAATGCTTTTTCTTTTTCTTCTTTGTTAGGGGCCAACATTGCTCCAGCAACAAAAGTACAATGAAATCATTCTTGTGGCTGACAACAGAATGGTACGTTAGAGGTAGAAACATGAGCCCTGCTTTGTTTCCAAGATTTTGCTAATGCTGGGGTTTAGTAGCTTGATAAAGGTCATTTAAAAAAATGTCAATATATAATTAACCTCATGTGATGACTTAGCAAACTTGTGATCACAAAATAGTGCCTATTCAAGCTCATTGCAACGTCAGTTTAATCTCTGTGCATAGACGTACCTATGACTAATCATACGGTTGATCTATGTGTCTGTAGTTCAAGAAGATGAACAGTGATGTCAACAGTGTGAGAAAGAGGATCTTCGAGATCGTCAACTTCGTCAATGCTGTGAGGCACAGATCTTGGTTGTTTCGTATGAGCTGTACAAGACTGATGTGACAAAATATTTCGGCAATGAATTCAGGGTGGAATTTTGTAATACCTGTTTGGGAAATGCCTAAAATAGGGGCATATTACAACAGTGAAAAAAACTATGATTTGATTGAGCTTCATGGTTAGGTAGACTGTATGAATCTCACTGTAACCTTATAGCACTTTTAGTGTGCATTTCTAGACAACTTCGAAAGAACTTAAAGTGCCCCTATTATGCCATTTTAAAGGTTGCTAATATTGCTTAATGAGTCTCTTAAAACAGGTTTACATG
>JAQMYJ010000014.1:4307778-4318409 GCA_030014305.1 Clarias laeviceps | reverse complement strand
GGTGGGAAATGGCTTATGCCACTTGGCAGGAAATGTTCTACCAATCATAGTAGGGAATGCTCTACCAGTCTTGAGCTAGAATTGGTAACTTGTCTTAAGAGAAGTAGCCTACCTGTCTATGGAGGGAAATAGCTACATGTCTACATGGGAATTGCCTACCTGTTTAGGAAGGAAATAGACCACTGTCTTGGGCTGCATTGTAGAAATTGTCATGGGCAGGACTAGTCTACATGCCTTGAAATGAAACTTGTTACTTGTAGAGGTGGGGAGGTACTGTAGAACTACATCTGGCGAGCAGACTTGTTCTTCTTGACATCGTAGCTGTAGCCTGCGAGCGCCTTCTTAAGTGTATATACATGTACAAATACAGTACATGGGAATTGGATAATTTGTCAAAGCAAAGAATTAGCAACCTTTTTTTTGGGGGGGTGGGGGGGGTGACTGACTATGCAATAATTGGCTTTCTTTCTTGGGAGGGAATTGGCTAGGCACCCTAGGCCAAAATTATCTACCTGTCTTATGCTGGAATTATTTACTTTTCAAATCATCACAAAATCACGTCATGAAGTCCTTTGTTTATTCACAATGAGCAGATCGTTGATGACCATCAAATCTGTCGTGCCAAACGTGATGAGTGTGACCTCCCTGAATATTGCACGGGTGATTCGAGCTTATGCCCTGAGGATGACTTTGCTGTAAATGGTCTTCCATGCAACAACAACAATGGCTATTGCTACAATGGGCAGTGCCCTCAATGGGAAAACCAGTGCATCAAAATGTGGGGGGCAAGTAAGTAGTTTGCTTAATACAAAGCATAGCAAATGAAGAAGATTATGATATGTTTTGGTCCATGTTACAGTTTTATTCTTTCTCAGGTGCTGTGGTAGGAGGGGATTACTGCTACAATCAGAACACAAGGGGAGTATACTATGCTTACTGTACACGGCCTGCCAACGACCAGTACATAGGATGCCAGAAACAGTGAGTGCAAGAAGCATATGTTTACACTCTTGCATGTTTGCTAGTTTTAACAGATTTAATCAAGGAAAATCTCTACCCCACATTTGCTTTCCATGAAAATTACCATATGCCTAAGCTGTAACCTGGTAAAATTTTGTCCTAAAAAGCTCACGCTTGCAAATGTTTGTGCTTCTAGAGATGTCAAGTGTGGAAAGCTTTTTTGTGAACAAGGTCAGGACGGCCCAAACTATGGCCGGTTGGTCCAGTTCGCCTCCTGCAAAGCTACTTTCTACGGTGACCGTGACAGTGACTTTGGCCAAGTGGACACTGGGACAAAATGCGATGATAAGAAGGTGACAATAGAAAAACCTCAAACATATGGAGTCATTGATTGTTATCGGTTGTAACAATGTTTTATAGAAGACGTATGGAAGACACATCACAGCTAAACGTTATACTATCTGATACGTCCACACGTCTGAAAGTTTAAATGTAATTCAGCATTTTTGAATCTATTCTTGGTAAGCGGTTAAAAAGTGACAGATTTTTAGATGTTTAAGAATTTTTTGAAACAATGTTTTTGAAAACATGATGTAAGCGACAAAAATAGAAAGATTTTAATAATGAACATTTCCTTTTACTCGTTTCTGTGTATCAGGTATGTAGCCAGAATCAGTGCGTGAGCTTAGAAGTTGCCTACATGGCAACCAACTGCTCAGACAAATGCCTAGGCCGTGGGGTAAGTTTGGTCAAATATGTGATAACATACATAACAAAAAAGATACTGTTATAATAAGAATAAATGTGTGTCCTACAGGTTTGTAATCACAAGCGAGAATGCAGCTGTGACCCCGGGTGGCTGCCACCCGACTGCAACAAGACCAGTGAAGTAACACCTATTGGTATGTCCTACATTTTATAATATGAATAGTGTCCTTGAAAACAAAGCTGAGATGGATAAACCTGTACCCTTTGTCCTATTTTAAATAAAAATACAGGCATGCGTATTGCCATCGCCGTGATAGTCTGTATCATACTGGGGGCCATTTTAATTGGGCTGGGCATAGGATTTCTGAAACGTAGAAAGTGTCATCCACGTCAGACAGGGTGAGTAGGAAACTGTCCAAACCATAAATTCACATAAATGTGTCTGTATGTGTCTATATGTATCTAAATGATAGTCGTCATCTTCCACTAGTGTTCAGGTCGTAATGACCAACAGTGCAGACAGTATTTACTCAAACCAGCCAAGAGCGCCCCTTCCTCATCAGCTCCAATCCACGGTAAAGTGTAACATCTCTCTCATTTTTATTATGCACCCTAGCATTTAGGAAAAAATATGATTGTGATGCATTAATATGTATTTGCATGTTTAATTTTAGGCAATCCGTCCAAAAGGCCCTCCACCACCCCCTCCAACTAAGCCATCTGCTCCACCCTTGACCCTGCACACAGACTTCAGAGCGGCACAAAAGGTACCAGGCAGTTCGTTAATGATTTCCATGATTAAACGTGTCGCTCAGTTATTAACTTGATAAACATCTAACATGTGGAAATATGCTTAACATAAGTTGTTGACTTTTGGTTGTAAGATAAGCACCTGAAGAACCTTCATTCTTCTCTTCCAGGCTCTTAGACCAGTTCCACCTCCACCGAGGGTGTAAAAAAAAAAAAAAGAAAAGAAATCGACCCAACTTGAGATGGTTATACGGAACAAATCCAGCACTAGAGTATGATTTGGGTGTGGTTTCCACCAGACCATAGGAACCTAAAAAAAATGATTGAGCAAAGTGATTGGCTAATACCACGGAGCTCTGCCTTTTACCAGAAATATCTGGTTTACACATGACCTAAACCTTGTAGGACCTGGAAGATGTTCAAGTGGGTCTTAGTTGCACCCTCTAGAGGCCAACACAGGAAGTATGGATCCTTCCACGAATCCCTTACTGAAATCTGACACCTTGCACCTTGGTTCGACACCCAATGTCTAGAAAAGTAGCAAAACTACTGATTGTTTTTCAACAACTGATTGTGTTCGAGGAATATTTTGGAGGAATTTTGCCTGTAATCCTGGTTTCACGCCGTACAATTGTTTGCGTCAAATCTCACATCAAGTCCAACAACAATCCGGTGTTTCTATTTTGGGAAGCCCAGCATTCGATTATTAGTTACAAGCAGGTCATATTGTTTTATATTTTAGGAGACTATTTAATGCGTAATAATTAATATTTCAGGAGCTCCCAGAATCCCACTGCAAAAAAATCTCACCCATGTGAAGCATGTGAATAACCAAAAGAAAGAGGATAACAGCTCTCTCCACTGGGAAACCATTTCTTTAATAGATATCTGTTTTAAGTTTCATGTGCTTTCACTGCAGTCCTTTTGGAATGTTTGTGCTGGAGCTGAATATGTAACCCCTGGAGCTGAATAAGTAACCCCTGGAGCTGAATAAGTAACCCCTGGAGCTGAATAAGTAACCCCTGGAGCTGAATAAGTAACCCCTGGAGCTGAATAAGGTTTTGACGTGGCATGTCCAGGGTGAATTGCCCATCATTTTCTGATACTTTTACTCAGGTCAAATAAAACCACTTTTAATAGCACAGTATCTTCAATCAAATCGTTTCTTGTAAATACTTTATAAACAAATTATTTATTTTCCCACTAGAGTGCCATGACTGTGAACAGGAGTCACTGGAGATATACTGTTATAAAACACTGTACTGTACATGTGCAATAAATGAGGCTGTATTCAATAATTTTTTTTACCAATTTATTTAAAAAATTTAGGAGTAACTAAAGTGTTTACTGAATAAAACATTTATATTTGCTGCCTAATGATACTACTTTCTAAATAAAATGTACATTTTATATTAAAAAGCCATTTCTAAGCATTCTACTCTTCTAGTCTTTCTATATCGCTTTAATATGACTTTTCCATTTACCTCTATAACGTCAAGTCAAAATGCCTGTCACAAATCTGGGAACTAAGTATGAGTAATAAATAAAACCGTTCCTTGTTTGGCTGGCTTGATGATTTTGAGCAGGTTTATTCTCAAAGAGGATGATAAAGCCCCTAACATTGCACTGTCCTTTCAGAACAGCTTAGGGGTACTGGGGTCAGGTAACTGAGGTGCCTGAACATTTGTTGAGCGAAATAACATTATAAGATGTTCAACAACACCCAAGGAGAGTTTAAGTAAAATAAAAAAAAATTAAAATTAAAAAGCTTGCAATAAAAAAAAAATAAAAAAAAAGATAAAACAACATGGTAAATCAACAAACATGGTTTGGTGACTTTTGCTGCACAATGTTTGTTTTTTAAATATATTTTACGTTACAGAAAACATAAAATTAACATTATAAAAGAATTGTAAAAATTGTACTCATTAAAAAACTAAATAAAGAAAAACACTAAAATTAATATTGGTTGCTGGGGTGCATATAGTTTTGCTGAACACCACATTTAAAAAATATGCACTAGAAAATGTTTAGCATTCAGGATACAAGCACTTAGGTCAAAATGAAAAATTATTTCTTAAAAGAAAATAATAAAATAATAAAAGGGGGTGGGGGGTGAATGGGGTGCCTAAAGTTCTCCCTCAGGTGCTACATATTATATATATATATATATATATATATATGTTTTGAATAAAATGTTTAACAATCACCGAAGCATTAAGTGTGTCAAAGTAATGATAAAAAAGTAAAAAAAATATTAAAGACTATTTCAATGGTTTATGTTTATTTTATAAATTGTTTTATTTTGAGCACAATTTAAATTATATTCACTTCAAATGATAAAACAGTTGCTGTTTTTTTAAAACCCAGAACAAAATGAAACAAACCAAATATGACCACTTACACAGTGTAACACATTTTATTTCTCTTTTTTTTCTCTCTTTAGTGGAACATCTAGATAAAAATCAAGAATAAACTGATGCCGCCACCTTATAAATATTTGAGCAAAGTTATTGCTCATCCTTTTGACCTGTTGTCGTATGGTGCAATATGTCCTTCAGAATGTGACTCATTTCCCTCATCTACCTTTAAAAACAGATTCTATACGTTGCACATATCAAAATTGAAATCAGGGCCACTGAGACGCGGGCCCTGACGCTTTAATCTGTATTGTTCGGGTAAAGCAGTGCACAGGTCTATCATTTCCTTCATAAAAAAAGCAAGGTGTAAGCGAAAAAAAACAAAACAAAACCACTAAGTTACATAGTGGCATGGCTGCTCTGGACTTATAAGTGGATGTGCGTGAATCTTTAAAGGGCCATGAAGTGAACCCTGAGGTACTCCACCGCAATTAATATATTTACTTCCTTTCCTCATTAAGAATTATAATAAGAAGCTGTGATTAAAACCCAAAGCTGCTTCATTATGCACCTGTGGAGAATCGAGGGCATTCCTTAAGCAAACAAAGGCGCTACCAATCAAAAGTTAGAAAGCCGCTGCTCAGACAAGGTACCATTTCTGAACAACAAGGTGCACACCACACCCTGACATAATCTCTGCTAGCATCATGAGGAGCTCCTGCCATTTATAAGAATACCTGTTGGGGAATAACAAACAAACTACTCCCCAGTGATACTTGTTTGGTGTAAACAATTACATTTCTTTTGTGAAAAATTAATTACTACACAGTCACTTTTTTTCAAACATCTCCCATTTTCATCAAATATGTCTTTAAGACAAAGAAAGACTTCCATTTAGTTGAGTGTCATAATTCTGACTACTAGGGTATACAGTATGTAATTAATACCCACCCCGAGGCGGCACGGTGGTGTAGTGGTTAGCACCATTGCCTTGCACCTCCAGGGTCCGGGTTCGATTCTCTGGCCAGGCTCGATTCCCGTCTTTGTGTGCATGGAGTTTGCATGACCTCCCCATGCTTGGTGGGTTTCCTGACACAGTCCAAAGATATGCAGTTTATATAGATGTTTATCAGTACATTTGTACGGTTAGATACATTTTTGTAGGTTTAAAACAAACAAGCAATTTGGACTGTGGGAGCATTCCCAAATTGCCCGTAGTGTGTGAATGAGTGTGTATGTGTGTGCCCTGTGATGGATTGGCACCCTGTCCAGGGTGTACCCTGTCTCATGCCCTGAATACAGGATAAAGCAGTATAGAAGATGAGTGAGTGTTCCCGCCCACAACCTTCCTTGTTTTTTTTCTTCTGTTTGCTTGTTTGTTTTAAACCTAAAAAATTTATCTAACCGTATGTTATACCGTACCAATGTACTGACAAATGTCTATATAGTTATAGATCAGTTTCCCCAGCGAGTTCTGGAAAGAACGCATGCTAAATAATCTACCAGATCAGGTTGGGTGTTGTGTTGTAGGCAGTGGAATTTAGATTTTGCTGATTTCTATATATAAACCAAATAATCAAAAAGCGGAACTAATCCTAAACTTCAGCTGGAATTTTTCCTCATGGTTTTTAAAAAAATCTACAAAGCCGTTTCCTTCATTCAGACAAAAGAGGTACACAGCTTTTCAGCAATTCATGTAGCAAAGTTAAAAAGTCCACTATAAAAGCTGAAAGACGATACTCCGATAAAGCTAGACGACATCTCCAAGCTTTAATAAAATCATGCGGTTTCCTATCAGACACTTGGGAACATGGAGGTATAGTGTGCTGATTGACGCGCTCCTGTTTAAAGACGTTTCTGGTAAATCGGATAAAATTCAAAACATACACAATTCTCTTCAGTACAGCACGACAGAAGGTATCACAAATATGTGAATATTTTAAGATACAGTACCATCAACGTTAATTAAGTATATAATATCTCAAAAAATCCTCCAGGATATATACTGTATATATATATTATCCCCTTAAAGAATGAACACTTGGGAGCATTTTCAACTTCTCCTTCTGTCTTACAAAATTTTTCCAGAATTACGATCAACAAACACGTATAAAATATCATACTCTTTGAAAGCAAGTGTTAAAGAGAGGACACGGTTAGGCTCGACACCGCACGGCGAGCCTCGTGTAGAGTTAAAGACGAACCGGCTTTCTTAAAGTTTTACACAAACACACAAGATTGTAACTGCTCACGTTCGCATAATCTCACAATGTAAAACACTTCAAGGAAAGGTTTTGGCTCTGGGGATACTCTTATATATATATCCTCCTTAAAGGGACGCCTCAGACATGGTCAATGTTTAGCACAGTCCACTTGGTTACAAAGCTTCGCCCAATGCAAAAGCCATCCAAACATGTCTTATCTGCAATCTTTGGTTTTGGAGGGATTTACTTTCCAATAACACAATATGGAACACGACAGGTACTTCCTTTAATACACAGCAAAACAATCAGAGGATGGCAACTGATAAATTAATAAATAAAAACGAACGTGTTACTTAAAATCTTATGCTGTAAAGACGTTGTCATCAGTCTACATTTTGTAGAGTCATAGTTAAAAACATAGTTCGTTTGTAGTCAAGTGTGGGTGAAATTCTATTAAAAATCTTAACTTTTTTGTTAATTTAACAGAACCAGGTTTGATTTTAAGATGACTTTATCTGTTTGGACTCCCATGACCCCTGGCCAAGCAACTGTAAACATGAGACACTTTGAAAGCCTTCATCATTTGGTTTCCACCCTTCCTACATGACCAAGGTAAAAAAAATAATAAAAAGAAAAGGTATTTGGGGTTAAACAGGCGACCCTGTAAATGTCTCGCCTCTGGGGGGGGAGGGGGGGATGGGGGAACGGAAAGAGATCCGGAGGCGTCTCGAAGACTCGTCCATGGTTGAAAACACTGCTAGCACGTACACATAATATTCAATACATGTCGTTTGAACAATTACAATCTCGTAGTGGTGAGTGAATTATCCTCACTCTCTGGACTCATGGAGTCCTGGCTTCTCCGATACGATAGGAGGTGTCCTGGTTCTGTCTCTACAGTAGAGCTTAACAGAGAGAGATTGAACACTGCGATGGAGAAGGAGGTGGAGCGCGGCGTTCCTTACACCGTCACGTCTGTGCCGTTCTTCTCCGTCACGAGCGTGCCTGGACCGCGATGGCCGTCCTTCCGCGGCGGCATGCGCTCGTTTATCCGGTCGAGGCCACGCGCCTCCTCAAAGTTTCGGATCTTTCGTGTCGGGGAGAAGCCTTGGATAGCTGAAAGGAGGAAGAAGACAAACAACAAGAAAGATGTTCAAGACGCGTCCTGCATACTTAAAGAAGGAGATATCGCTGCATGACGTACAGACAATGTTCCGATACTGATATCTGACAAACCTTTTGTAATGGCTGCAGTATTATTCAGCTAGAATGCAACAGTTCTTGACATTTTCTATACGTTTATAAAATGTTTGTAACTTTATAGCAGTAGCTAAGACACATGCACACAAAAAACATTAACTACAAGTTAAGAGCATTGTATAACCTCAAAAAACTAATTTCCTAAACTTGACTTCAGCAACTACCCGTTTTAAAAGCAGCATGCAACAACAGCTAACAGAAAGCACAAAAACAAATCAGCATGGTGGACACATCACTTAATTAACTTATTACCATTTCTTATCAAGAAATGATAAAGTATTTACAGCGCTTCACTTTTTCCACATTTTGCTATGTTACAGCCTTGTTTCAAAATGGATTAAATTCATTATTTTCCTCAAAATTCTACAAACAATACTCCATAAGGACAACATGAAAGAAGTTTGTTTGAAAAATGAAAGAAATCACATGTACATACAGTAAGTATTCATAGCCTTTGCCTGTGGAAAGAGGAGATCCTTCCAGAAGAACAACCATCTCTTCAGCACTCCAACAATCAGGCCTGCATGGTAGATTGGCCAGACTGAAGCCAAAAGGCACATGACAGGTGCCTGGAGAAACAAACTTTTTTTTGTTGAAGCAATTTTGGCACCAATTACAGCCTCAAGTCTTTTTGAGCATGATGCTACAAGATGGTTTTTCTTCTGGAAGGTTCTCCTCTCTCCACAGAGAAACACTGAAGCTCTTTCAGAGAGCTTTTTATCGGGTTCCTGGTCACATCCCTGACTAATGCCCTTCTCCCCCAATCGATCCACTCCAGGAAGAGTCCTGGTGGTTCTTCCATTTACTGATGATGAAGGCCACTGTGCTCATCTGGACCTTCAATGTTCCAGAAACTTACCCTTCGCCAGATCCGTGCCACGATACTGTCTTGGAGGTCTACAGACAATTCCTTGGACTTCATGGCTTGGTTTGTGCTCTGACATGCACTGTTAACTGTTGGACTGTATATAGACAGGGGCATTTCTTTTGAAATCATGACCAATCAACTGAATTCACCACAGATGGACTCCAATCGAGTTGTCTTAGGGATGATCAGTGGAAATGTTTTTTTGTTTTTGTTTTTAATAAATTTGTAAAGATTTCAAACAAACTTTTTTCACATTGTCGTTATGGTGTATTGTTTGTAGAATTTTGAGAAAAATAGTGAATTTAATCCATTTTGAAATTAGGCTGTAACATAGCAAAATGTGAAAAAAGTGAAGCGTTGTAAATACTTTCCGGATGCGTTGCATTATCGCGATAGCCAGGTGCCAATTCAATTTGTATTGCGATTTGTATGTTATAAATATCCTGATTCACACAGGATGTGCTGCCTGCCAATATCTGAATAGTTTTTGAGTTTTAGGAGACAGTGAGTTGATACCCAAACAATGAATGAATTTTTTTTTTTTATTATTATTTCGTGTCTGCCTTTCAAAAATTAAGCAAAACAAAAACCATTGTTGCTGCTTGATCTAGGTTACAGATCTGTCCACCACTGATCAGAGTTGTTATCAGAGTGCAAATCTCAGAAAACAGAAAGCAGAGATTCTTGCACAGTCAGCAGGAAGTTCATCCCCTCTTACTGTTAAAAAAATAATTTATAAATTAAGAATTAATAAATAAATGGAAAATACTCTGGACTACAGCTGAGGAGAATGAAATGCAGTCCAGTGTGAAAAGGAGATGTAAAAGAGTGGCTTCAATCTTCACTCACACACAGACAGACACAGACAGACACTTTGCGCAAGCAGAAAGAAGCTCGATGAGTCAGGAGCTTCCTGCTGCGACACTCTTAACACTCCGTGTCTGCAGTGTGTGTGATATGGGTGATAAGTGTGTGCATGTTCTGGTGGATCGCTGACGTAACGAGATTACAGGCTGAAAATAACCAGCGCGGAGAGGACGCCGCACCTCGACCAATCCGAGCGCAGCGTGGGAATTAGCTGGCTCGAGCAGACGGTTGCATATGGTGAAGAAGTCTGAAGAGGATGTAAAAGAGTGCCAAGCACTCCCTCCATCTCAGTACTGTCCTTAACACACCAAAGTCATTTCCTGTATGTAAATCCCACATTTCCGACTGGGGAAAGACGAACTGACTACGAGGGCTAGGCAATGTTTATACTGTGATGTCACAATACAGATAAAAAAAAATTCTGGAAATTTCATACTATAACTGATTTTCTTTCATTAGAATCTTTATGTACTAATCAGAAGCAGCTCCTCGATTGTCATGTCCTTTAATATGTTGATCATTGAACCTTTAAATTTTTATATTCAAACTGTCTACTGCGGTTTTTCTGGAACTTTCATAGCAAATCTACAGGGTGGGCCATTTATATGGATACACCTTAATAAAATGGGAATGGTTGGTGATATTAACTTCCTG
>JAQMYJ010000014.1:4294922-4307678 GCA_030014305.1 Clarias laeviceps | reverse complement strand
GTGACACATCAAACTTATTGGGAATTTCACAAGAAAAACAATGGTGTGCTTGGTTTTAACGTAACTTTATTCTTTCACGAGTTATTTACAAGTTTATTAATTAAGTTATAAAATGTTTTTAGCACATTGTGTTGGATTGTCCGTCAGTGTGTGAAGAGTGGGAGAAGGTTGCATTGACAATCCAACACAATGGGCAGCACATTGAACACATTTTATAACTTAACTCACATGACCCTCTTACTATTGAAAAAACAAAAGTTGGATCCAAAATGGCCGACTTGAAAAAATAGCCACCATGGTCACCACCCATCTTGAAAAGTTTTCCCCCTCACATAAACTAATGTGCCACAAACAGGAAGATAATATCACCAACCATTCCCATTTTATTAAAGTGTATCCATATAAATGGCCCACCCTGTACATTCATGTGTAAAATTTTGATATAAAACATAGTAAAAACAATAATAATCATCTGATCGTAGCAGGTATCACTCACTCATCGTCTATACCGCTTTATTCTGTCTTCAAGGTTGCGGGAGGCCTGGAGCCTATCCCAGGAGACTTAGGGCGGGGTACACCCTGGACAGAGTGCCAATCCATCGCAGGGCGCACACACTCACTCACACACTACGGGCACTTTCTGAACAGGCAATTAGCCAAATCTGCAGGTCTTTGGACTGTGGGAGGAAACCGAAGAACTGGTGGAAACCCACCAAGCATGGAGAGGAACATGCAAACTCCATGCACATAGAGATGGGAATCGAGCCTGGCCGGGAATCGAACCCAGACCCTGGAAGTGCAAGGATACAGTGCTAACCTCTATACCACCATGCCATCCTGTAGCAGGTATCAGTATTAGGCAAATACAATGCAATACAATACCTCCATGACTCAATATCTGGTACATCAACCTTCAGCAGCACATACTTCCTGTGTGACTTTATCAACCTGTGTATTCTTTACAACATTGTAGCAGTTCTGCAATTTCCATACTGACATGCAGCAACAATTACTTCTCTAAGACCACTGGTTATGTCTTTCCCTCTTGGCATTGCGTTTAAACAGACCTGAAAGCTTCAGGCCAGCAAACCGCTAAAATTTCCATTCTTACATCCTTGTGAAAGCATTAAGGACATACTTAGTATTGCCTGCATTTTTTTATTTTTGGCCTCATTTTTGTGCATTAAATACCAGCGCAGTGAAAAAAGTTGTTCGTTAGGACTGACACACACAACTGTTTGGACACATCTGATTCCATGTCTTTTGTTTTGTGATGTATTTTCTACATGAAGCAACAATACTGGATAGTTTTTCAATACTATGAGCTAACAGATATGGCTTTCGGTAATTACTGTAAGTAACAACAGCAGCACCAGTCAGTGTAGATTTATGACTTTATGTAGATGTGGAGGAGTTAAAACATAAGAGAAACAAAAGATACAATTAATTTTCTTTTCCTGGCATTCATTATGAGATGGCAAAGCCCCGACTATAAAAACCATCCATTTTAGTTGTCCTTTCTTTTTTAAAAATGTATGTTTATGTGCACGAACAGAAAACACACAGCATAAGGAAAGGCGACAAAAACAGCACGACATGCAAACACACGGGAGCATGAAACACCACAGGCGAGTCCACGGACAGAGAGGTTACCTTTGCCCTCCTTCGCCAACAGCGTGGCTGCGTTAGCGACAAGCCCGGAGCGGACAGGAGAAAGAGCGAGTGGTTGAGGTTAGATCTCAGCACGAAGCCAAAGATTTCAGTTGAGGAAATGAAAAAGGTTACAGGAACATGGCGCAGATAAGCAGATCAGTATCATACAGTACATCACTACATGTCAATCATTTCTCTCTCCATGGTGTTTTGTTTTACACCAGGGCTGTTTGGCCACGCCCCCTTTTTAAAATCTCTTCTTACAATTGAATCAGGAAATACTTCATGCATAAAGTAGCAATATTTCTATAGTATAAATATCAGAAAGAAATACACACACACACACATAAAATTAACACCAATGTCATTGTATGAAATATAAAACGGATAATTTCAGCTTCATGTTGGTGATAAATTATTTGATCCTGGTTTCATCTCTGCATATTTATGATATTTAACAGTGTTCAATGTTGCATATGGCAAAACATAATAATAATTTGTAATCAGCAAAAGATGGAATCCGATCGTGACTCCCAGGAGTCTCAGTCTGTGTCTTTTCCCTCGTCACACAACCTACAGTACACTTTCGGGAAGAAAATCTGTCACCGTCACTAATCTTTCTCTTCCTGAACAAACTGTTTTTAACACAGGTCTTGCGTCATGAAGAAAGAAAGACTAATTTTACAACACTAACATAAAATCATTGGTCTGATTACACACACACACACACACACACACACACACACACACGCATGCACACGAAATTACATCAGACATGCAGAAGGCCCTGCAGAATCGTTCGGTGCACAAGGCAGAACATTTACACACTCAGGAACAGTCAGGTTACTGCAACAGCGGCTGGTAGTTGGGAAACAAAGCCAGCGTGTCTTGGGTTCGTGTGCAAGAGCAAGACGTTACATGCAGGTGCTCATATTATATGAGGAAACGTGGCTGTGTCCATGCAGGTTTTGATTTAACTTAAACATACTCAAATCTCATACACTATAACTAAACAACAACTAGTACAGCGCCTTGCAAAAGTATTCACACCCCCTGAACTTTCCCACATTTTGTCATGTTACAACCACAAAAGAATGTATTTTATAGGGATTTTATATGATAGATCAACACAAAGTGGAACATAATTATAAAGTGGAAGGAAAATAATAAAGTTTTCAATTTTTTTTTTTTACAAATAAAAATCTGAAAAGTGTTGCGTGCATTTGTATACAGCCCCCTTTACTCTGACACCCCTCACTAAAATCCAGTGGAATTTTAGAATTTTCTTAATTAGTAAATAGAGTCCAGCTGTGTGTAATTTAATCTCAGTATAAATACAGATGTTCTGTGAAGCCCTCAGAAGTTTCTTAGAGAACATTATTGAACAAACAGCATCATGAAGCCCAAGGAAGTTGAGGAGTCAAGAGTCAAGATCAGTCAAGAGGCCTGTGGTAACTCTGGAGGAGCTGCAGAGATTCACAGCTCAGGTGGGAGAATCTGTCCACAGGACAACTATTAGTCGTGCACTTCACAAATCTGGCCTTTATGGAAGAGTGGCAGGAAAGAAAGCCATTGTTGAAAAAAAGCCATAAGTTTGTTGTTTGCGACAAGCCATTTCGTGGACAAAGCAAACGTGGAAGAAGCTGCTCTGGTCAGATGAGACCAAAATGTAACTTTTTGGCCTAAATGCAAAATGCTATGTGTGGCTGAAAACGAACAGTGTGCATGGTGGTGGCAGCATCATGTTATGGAGATGCTTTTCCTCAGCAGAGGCAGGAAAGCTGGTCAGAGTTGATGGGAAGATGGATCGACCCAAATACAGGGTAATATTAGAAGAAGAGTCTGCAAAAGAATTGAGACTGGGGCAAAGGTTCACCTTCCAGCAGAGCTACAATGGGCTACAATGGAATGGTGTAGATCAAAGCATATTCAGTATGGCCGAGTCAAAGTCCAGACCTAAATCGATGTGAATCTGCAGCAAGACTCTGTGAATTGCTCTTCACCAACGCTCTCCATCCAATCTGACTAACCTTGAGCTATTTAGCAAAGAAGAATGAGCACAATTTCACTCTCTAGATCTGGTAGAGAGAAACCTCAGCTTTAACTACAGTGCAGAGTGAGTCTACTGACTCAGGGGGCCTGAAAACAAACGCACGCCACACTTTTCAGATATTTATTGTAAAACATTTTGAAAACCATTCCGTCCACTTCACAACTATGTGCCACTTTGTGTAGAAAAAATAAATAAATAAATGCTCGGTCTCATGTGCAGAAAATGAGGACATTGATACCAACAGCGCTTAAAAATATAAAAAATAAAATAAATAACCAAACACTTGTCATTGACTGAAAAGAATTTTGAAGAATACTTTTGAGGTCATGAGTGGCGAGTTACTGTTGTGATAATAATAACCTTGGAAATGCCGGAAGTGCAGTCGATGTGTGGAAGTCTCGGCACGCGTCCCAGAACCAAATCACTCAGCGTTTATCACGGATTACTAATGATCTGAAAATGTCCGACTCGAATCTGCCCTCTAGTGGATGCATGAGGTATATCAAGCAGCTTACAAGTAAAACATCGACGCTGCTTGGGACTAAAACCCAAACAGGATGATTTCTAAAGTGAGCTTTATATTGTTATAGAGGTTTTTTTTCCTTAATATTAACTAATAATAATAATTATTATTATTATCCATAAACAAATATGATAAAATTGCAAATTCATTGCTTATTTCTGTACAACATTGATGGTTCAAGTGTTAAAACACAAGATTATGTGAGGTTTTAATGAATTCATATTTCACCAATGAACACACACACACACACACACACACACTCACCGTTCTGTAAAGTCTGTTTGCCTCCAGACAGCACTCCCAGAGGTAGCGTCCCGGTCGGGGTCAGTCCTTTCAGGGTCAAAACGCTCTCGCTTTCCTCTCTGAGAGATCACACACACATACACACACATACACACACACACACACACACACACACACACACACACACACGCTCGCACAAATGTACACACGAGCCTCATTAGCACTACATTCACAGAATCCAACAGAATCAATTAGCATGATGGGAGTAAAAGGGGAGGGGGGGTTAAATGGTAATATGAACATCCTGAATATCGTTATCGAAAAACGAGACAAAAGATTTGGCAACGCGGCCGGCGCTCCTCTCCGCTCCTCTCCTCCCCGCTGTGTATGTGTGTATGTATATATCTATGCAGCTCTCTTCTTTTATAAACAGAAAATTCTATTTTCGACTCCGTGTCCCATTTTGGTAACGAGGCCTGCCCCGTCTCAGACGGCTGAGTGAGAGGGAACGATGTCCAGACGCCAGACGATGTTCAAAATCGCAAACGCAGCACAGAGACGCTTTGGAAAGCAGATAGAGCGAGGGGGAAAAAAAATAACCCGATGTCCAGGATGTGACTGTTGCGGCTGATGTGAGGACGAGCGGCTGTAATCGTGAAATTGCTGACGATCTTCAAATGATACAAACTAGTGAAAATTAACAAAATTCACGTTTCTGTTGACATTTGGGCCAAAAGGAATTTAAAATCAAAAAAATAATAATCCTTCTTTTTTTTTTTCACTTTTGTATTGATCAGGACCCCCCCGTGTGACCTCATACAGGAACAGCCCCTCCCCCGGCTTGTTGCTCAGCTCTGATGTTCTTTCATAAACACTGAAACGCCACGCACGGAGGAGGAGGAGTGAAATAAACGAGTCTGAGGGATGAGACCTTGTTTAAGAAACGCTAAAACACGGGACCTTTAAAAGCCAATTCATTCCGTAATCATCACCACGTCGTTTAAGAAACTCTCGCAGCGATTCACGTCTCGCCAAAAGGAAAGCTTTTTTGTAAACTAGCGACCAACCTGAGCACAGAGAAAACTCTGGCCATCTTGCCGATGGCACGGATTTTATTTCTGATCACCTCCTTACGAGCTGCTGGGACTCCACCTGAAATCACACACACACACACACACACACACACACACACAAACATGATATTACTGTCCAAACCAGTGCTGTAACTATATCTGTATTCAGATTTAAACTCAAAGTGGACGTGACCAGGTTTATGTGTATGGAGTTTGCATGTTCTCTGAGTGCTTGATGGACTTCCGTCCACAGTCCTAAGACATGCATTGTAGCCTGATTGCTGTTTCCAAACTACCCAGAGTGTATGAATATGGGTGTGTATGAATATGTATACGTGTCTCAGATACCTTCGTACAGGTCGTCTCCCTCTGACATGAGCTCGTCATCCGAGCAGATGTTCAGCACGTTGACCAGCATCTCGGTCACTGAGGGCACAAAGCCCATGAGTCACTCGGTGCAGAATGTTTAAAACACATCACACGTTCTCAATTCTGACGCGGCACGTCGATAGGTTGTTTGCGTTTCCGTAGTAACAGCTAATTCATATTGAACTCTTCACACACAAGGTCGAGTAAAAAATGATCCGCACTCCGGTTACATTAAAACTCCTGTTGTCCGCTCTGTCTCATCAGCTCTTGTCTTCTCCCCAGTCACTGCGGTGCAGGTGTGAACGTGTTACATCATTTAATTTGAAACTGCGGTGTGAGCAAAAATGGATGTCCTGCTTGAGATTTGCACGAAAGAAGAGGAGCGTGCAGTGATTAAGTGATTTTGTGGTCTGAGAAAATAACTCACTGAAGAACATAAACAGAAGTGTTTGGATATCTGCAAACTAAATTTGAACTGATACTCTAAGGAATGTGAAAGATTTATTAAAAGAGAATCATTACTGGTGACGAGACATGGATTCATCACTACGAGCCCGAGAGTAAACGGCAGAGTATGGAACGGAAACATCCTCAATCACCGACCGAGAAAAAGTTCAAAAGTCGACCATCAGCTGGAAACTTCATCAATACTTACAGTATTGGAACATTATCAGGAAAAAGGTTCAACAATCAACAGTACTCGTTACAGACAGACAGACAGACAGACAGACAGACAGACAGACAGACAGATAGATAGATAGATAGATAGATAGATAGATAGAATTAATTGACTCCGTGAGGGAAATTATTGTGTTGCAGCAGGTTACACAAACAGCAATAAGGGGAGGGGGGAGGGGGGGGGAAGTATGTAATTGTACCTTATATAAATTATTATATATAAAAAAAGTGCAAACTAGCAATTACAAATAAGAAAACGAGAAGAAATGAGCAAAGTGTCAGTATATTTATGTGTGTGTAAAGTGACAGTGAGCATTGTTATTATTGTCATCTGTTACATGGTGAGTGGTTGTACAGTGCGATCGCGAAAGGTAGGAATGATTTCCTGAAGCTGGATCAGTCTTTTAGAGAATGAACTCCGCTGCCTCTGTATGGGATCATGTAGTAGGCGGGATGGATTTTCCATGATTGACAGGAGTTTGTTCAGTGTTCTGTTGTCTCCAACCTGTCAAGTTTGTGTCCAATTACGTGTTCAGCCTTGTGGATAATTTTATTTATCTTGCCTGCATCCCTGGCACTGATGCTGCTCCCCCAGCAGACCACCGCACTATGCCACAACAGACCGATAAAACATTCCCAGCATCCTGCTGCATACATTGAAGGATCTGAGCTTCCTCAGGAACTAAACTCTGCTCAACCCCTTCTTATACACAGCGTCGGTGTTGGTCCTCCAGTCCAATCTGCTGTTCAAGTGAACACCCAAGTACTTGTAGTTGTCCACAACCCCAATGTCCTCACCCATGATGGTAACAGGTTTAATCATAGTTTTACACTTCCTAAAGTCCACTACCATCTCCTTGGTTTTTATGATGTTAAGGAGCAGATGCTTTCTGGTGCACCACTCCACAAAGCTGTCTAGAAGTCCTCTATACTCCGACTCTTGTCCATCCCTGATACACCCCACCACTGCAGAGTCAACTTCTGCAGGTGGCAGGACTCAGAGTTGTATTGGAAGGAGTGAACAGAAATGGACAGAGAACAGTCCCCTGTGGTGCTCCTGTGTTACTGACCACCACATCAGAATCAGGAATTCCCCAACCCTACAAGTTGGGGCCTCTCGAACAGATAGTCAGCTATCCAGGACATAATGGATGTGCTGACCCCCATATTGATAAGCTTCTCACTCAGTTGTATTGTATTAAAGGTACTGGAGAAATCAAAAGACATGATTCTCACTCTACCGTTACATCCATCCAGGAAAGAGTGGGCATGCTGCAATAGGTATACGACTGCATCATCCAGTCCGATATAAGACTGGTAGGCAAATTGTAGTGGGTCCAGGGAAGGTTTTACCAGTGGTCCTAGTGTTCCTTATTGAAGAGCTGAAGCCGAAACTTCGGATTAAACTCAGAGGACTGCTATCCAAGGGCGTCGTGATCTTGCACAATGATGCACGCCCATACACTTCTTCCCACAATGTCGACACTCTGCAAAAACTTAGTTTTGAGATGTTAAAGGATCCTCCCCATAGTCATGATTTCTCTCCATCAGACTTTCACCTGCTTGGTCCCCTGAAAGCAGCACTACGAGGATGAAGATTAACTTATGATGAAGAAGTGAAGACAGCGTAAAGAGCGTAAAGAGCTCGTCCTATCATTCAGAGATCGCGAGTTTGAGTTTGGTGATGTTGTAACCTCTCGCACCCGGAGGTCTAGAGAGAGCTGATTGGCTGAGCTCCCTCAGAGGGGAGGGATGAGAGGTACTTAGTTCTCCCACATTAATCACTGCTCTACAGCCAATCAGGCGCGTCTGTGAGCTCACGCAAGCGGAAGGAGCGGATAGCGCTGTCCTCGAAAAGTTCGAAAAGATGCGGTCGGCTGGCGTCACGTGGTTCGGAGGAAACGCGTGACAGTCTTCGGCCGTCCCGACTGAGTGGTAGTAGTAGCCTTAATGTGGGAGCCCCCTAGTGACAGGGAGGAATTGGATACCACTAAATTAGAGAGGAAAAAGGTGAAGACAGCGATGCATTCGCGGCTCGCCTCTTAGCCTTAAACATTTTTTTATGTGGAAATACGAAAGCTTGCTGGCGGATGGACAAAGCAAGGAGATCATGTCGAAAAATTATGTATTTAACATATAAAAGTTTAAATTAATTTTACAGCCAGAGTGCAGATCATTTTTGACTCACCCTCGTACTTAGATCAAAAACACGTCGGTACCTTTCTCGCCGACGAAGGGCAACGACCACGTGAAGACATCCATGAAGTTGGGCAGCCAGTAGGGATGAGGTGAGCAGTTGAACTGACGGATGTTCATGACGTTGTTTTCGTACTTCAGGACAGCGGCTGTGCGGGCGGTGGGGGTACGTTAGCAAAGTAAACCCAGCATCTCCAACTTGATTTGTATTCACTTATTTCTATTCATACACACTGTATCTTGTTTCCCTCAGTTCTAGTTCTTCATGACAACGGTACATGATGTAACCTTGCTGCAAAGAGCAATATATATCTATAATCCCAAGTCTAGCTGGCGGTGTAAACAAATAAACGTCCTAGCCTAGCGTGAGCGCCTGAACAAGCCCGAGCCAGGTTTAGCGGAGACGTGCGAGTTTCTGCGAACGCTGTGTGCTTTACCTTTGTTGTTGTACACGTCGAGGTAATTAGGAGCGGAGAAAATGGTGATTAATGAGGGGAAGCCGGTGGTCTGGCTCTTCCTGTACATCCTATACCTGTAACGGGGAACCAGAGAGATGTTCACACACACATCCCCACACACACACGTTTCACATGGCTGACAGAAATTAGCTCAGTTATGTCAATTATGCTTAACTGTCCCGAGTGTCAGACAGAAAGACAGGTTCTCACCCGGCGTCCTGGGCTTCGTGCGCTCTTATCACTGACAGCAGGTTGTTGTTTGCCAGGAAGTCACAGACAGCAGGATAACTAGCAGGGAGGAGAAACATCACATGGTCATGTCTATCCTTCACACTAATCTGAAATGAAGGTTCTGGCACTAAACACACACACACACACACACACACACACACACACGCCACCAGATTTCCAAACATGTGTCTCATGCCAAAAACAAATTCAACGGAAAGTCCTGTAGCATGGCTTTAAGGGATTTTTTTGGGTTTGAATCCTTCAGGGATTTAGTTAGTGCTGTGGGAGTGAGACACACACACATTTATTTAAAAAGAAAAAAAAAAAGAAAAAAAAAAAGGCAAGGCCAGCTGTGGGTCAGCACTTTGTTTCCAGGAGCCCGGCTCGAATCTGAGATTTCCTGTTGAGGTTGTTCAGAAAGACGTAATGACACACGGTCGATACAGATCTTTCTAAAAAATAAAAAAAAACATCTCCAAAGTCGCTCATCATTTCTGTTTTTTTTGTGGTATAAACTTTCCCAGATACAAACACATTATCACACCGTCTTCACCTGAAAAAGTACGAGCAGCCTCGCACCGAGTTGTGGTTAAAGTGTTCCGAGGTTTTTTCGCTGCCGTAATCCTCGCCCGGGTCGGCCCAAATCAGATCGCACATCGGCCCGAACGCCGGCGGCTCCTTAAACCTGTCTAACTGCGTGCACACACACACACACACACACACACACACACACCGATAGACAGACCATTAGATTTTACCTTAGGCACAAAATTCACGTTTTCCGCTACAGCCATTAAAGTCCCATTTTCTGAATAGAGACCTTCAACGTGATCTATTTCTTTTTTTAAATATCCTCAGGACACAATGTAGGTCTGTAAATCGGTTCGAGAAAGAATTCTGCTAAGAAAATAAATTTTTAAACATGGTTCATGCTTCACTCTTGATCATCGACGCGGCAGCTCAGACAGCTTTTGAATCATCTTGTAAATATGCTCACTTAAAATAAAAAAAACAACAACAATCTGCGTCTGAGGAGAAATGTATCTTCCTGGATGTGATTAATTCTATCGAGGCTCAGACGGCTGTGATAAACACAGACCTGCACTTTATTAAACCGATCGATCAAACAGCCGCCGTCTGTCATGAGCTTAACATATTCTTGTTGTCGCTTCCCTTTCTAACATCCCGTTCCCTACGGCTTTACGGTGAACCAGATGTCCACCTTTGGTCTTCATGCCTTACCTTCCTGATGTCGTCTAAGCAGTTGATTTCGGGCGAAAGGCCTCCGTGAACGCAGAGGAACTGCTGGTTGAGGAGCGCGGCGAGGGGCAGGCAGTCGAACGCTTCCATGCACGCGTCGTACACGCGCTCCGAGTACTTTATTTTACCTGCCAAGACAAAAGAAGGCGTGGGCGGACAGCGCCGGCGGGCGCGAGAACGCAGAGGTTATATAAGGCAAAGTCGTGAGACGCTCCGTCTCTCTCGGAGGTATAATCAAGGTTTCACAACACACATGCGACACCAAGGACTCTTTCTAGAGAACACGAGGCTTTTTAAGAAATCTTATCTGCTCTGAAGCTTATTCGCAATTCCCTACACACAACACTGTTCATATTATCACTCTGGAAGACAGGAGGTAACACTGGTAAATCAATTTGGCTTAGACGAGCTTAATTAGGACGCATTATCATTTATGTGTGGCACTTTATTAAGCTTATTATCGATGCTGAGTCTGCTCTTGCTTTCAGAATCATACGCTTTGTTAAAACAGGAACAAAACAACAAGAGCTTCTTCTTTTTTTATGCCAAAGGGTCAAACTTGCAAACCACTACTGCTTTTCCTCATTCTTTAAAATCTACTCCGACCCTGGTGTGAATCCTACAACTCGTGGCTTCCTCGATTAACCTTGAACCCCCTTCCACCCATATAGAAGTCATGCTATGGGCATGTGTATGCCGGATCATGATTGGTTGCCTGGACAGGTGTTCCTATTAAAGTGTCCAGCATGTCTAGACTCATCCATCACTCCGCGTGTGGTGCGATCACTCACACTCTTGTTTGAAGGTGAAGTACTCGGTGAGGTGCCGGCACTCGTGGTTGCCTCTGAGCAGGAACAGCGTGGTCGGGTGGTTGATCTTCAACACCCACAGGAAGAGCACACACTGCGGAGAGGACGAGAGATAGAACCGGTTAGAGACTGTGTCGTGAGGGAACGCGGCCCAAGCACAGATAAACAACCTGGACCATTCTGTCGAGCAGCAGTCAGTGCACCTGCTTCCGTAGAGACAGGTACAGCCAACCAACCTCATCTCAACACAGAGTGGGGTAACACACTTGATGGCGAGTACTATCTACCTTTAAGTTGCAGATTGACTAGTGATGCTGTGAAGAAAAGAGAGAGACCAAATCCAGTTTTGCTCTCCTGAACAGCTGTGCTATCTTTTTTTTGGGGGGGAGGGTGATTTTTCCCTGATTTTCTTCCTAATTTAGTCGTGTCCAATTCCTCCCCGTCATCAGGGGGCTCCCACATTAAGGCTACTACTACCACTCAGTCGGGAGGGCCGAAGACCATCACGTGTCTCCTCCAAACCACGTGATGCCACCGACCGTATCTTTTTCAAACTGCTCGCTCACGCACCGTTAGGGGCGGCGTAACACACTCGGAGGACAGCACTATCCGGTCTTTCCGCTTGCGTGAGCTCACAGACGCCCCTGATTGGCTGTAGAGGATACAAAAGGACACACGGTGTTCCTTGAGGCTCGTTTGTATGACAAGTGGACCCAATGGGGTTCTAGTTCTCCAAACAAAAACAAAAAAAGGTACCTCTCATCCCTCCCCTCTAAGAGAGCTTGGCCAATCAGCTCTCTCTAGACCTCCAGCTGCGAGAGGTTACAGGATCACCCGGGAATCGAACTCGCATTCTCCGGATGATAGGGCGACCACTTTACCACTGCGCCACTCAGAGGCCCGGTTGTGCTATCTTAAGGCTACAAATATCAAAAGGATACAAAAGGACACACAGTGTTCCTTGGGGCTCGTTTGTATGACAAGTGGACCCAATAGGGTTCTAGTTCTCCAAAACAAAAAAAAGGAAAACCTTAATTGGCAGGGTGTACCTTAATCTACAAAGGCTGGTCAAATCAAAACAGGACTTAAGGTGTAAAACCCTTTGACATTTACAGAAGACTCTTGTAAGAGCCATATTTCATTTTTGTGATTTGTTGTTGTTGTTGTTTTATTTCTATTTCATTAGTTAAGCATTATTAGTTAAGCATTA
>JAQMYJ010000014.1:4273003-4294822 GCA_030014305.1 Clarias laeviceps | reverse complement strand
AGAATTCAACGGACGTCTGCGTTGTGAGTAATACTGTGTAAAAGAGATACGCGTCAGAACTTGTGGAATAACATGCATTCACAACTCTCTTCTGATGAAACTCTTTGCCGCAGTAAAACATCTGAATGGTGCAAACGCTTTCAAGAAAGTCGTACGTCTGTGAATAACAAACTCGGCTGAGGTGGTTCGAAAAAAATCGACAGCGCTGACTCGTAGAAGAGACGCATCTTTCTGTGGGAACTGTTCATGACTAACTTTTGTAAGTCACTATTGGAAAGGAGCATCTTCCAAATGCCTAAATGTAAAAGTACAAACAGTTGTTCACCATTTGCACATTACAGGAACTCGGCTGGGAGTTATTCCCTCATCCCCCCGTGCAGTACAATCCTGACCTCGCTTCAAACCATTTCCACATGTTTGCTCCATTAAAGGAGTTCCTGAGAGGCCAGTGTTTCAGATGTGAAGCAGGAAAAAACTTTCTACCTTGATGGTATCCAAGCACTAGTGAAACGCTGGGTTAAGTGCACTAGTGTAGCAGGGACTCATAAAGGTAAATAAAAAGAGGTTACTTTCATAATTGTATTCTGTTATTCTGCGCAATCAAAAGTCCTGGGTTGATCTGAGCAGCACTTATACTGTACATAGGAGAATCTCTCTTCCAATCTCGACATCTAGGCTAAGAATGTTGAGCGATTTCATGATGAAGTTACAGACTCGCTGACTTTCTATCAGGGATTTCAGGGCTCTGAGTATCGGCCAATTCTCATCATAGCGACTCGTTATCCAGGTCTTTTTGGTAAACACGCCAGCTCTTGGCAGTAAAGGCACGATCGCGGTACGAGCAAACTCAACACCACAGCGTTAAATAAATAAATAAATAAATAAATAAACAAATCAGTGCAACGGATTAGAACAGATAATACACCGAATCTGATTCCCTACTTCTTTAGGCAGCTCTTAGTAATGATTTGGGATAAAGCGTCAATCGTTCCTGTCATTTAAAAAAAAAAAATTCTCCACCTCTCATGTAGCTGTTCCTGTTTTCCTGCCAAATTATGTTCGCCTGTCCTATTTATTTTTTTTTATTTTTTTTTTATTATTCTCTCTTTTCTCCTTCTGAACATTTACCATTGTTACACGTTTGCTGTCCAACTATTCTGTTCCTTTGGCTATTATCTTCTCGTTCTTTTCATTAAAATAGCCCAGATGGTCATTGTGTGTGTGAAAAAGAAAAAAAAAAAAAATCACAATAATAATAAAATACCCACATGATGATCCAATCCCAAGAGAGCACTTCGCTTAATTTACACATCTAAGCTTCACAGATTGCTGACAAAATACTGGCAATGCAAATGGTCGTGGAGAAGAAGAGGGACGGAGGGACGCTTTTCTCCAGGACAGCAGGGACAAATGCACGCACACACACACACACACACACACACACACACACACACACACACACTCTGGGAGTCTCATTAGACTCCTGTTTAGCATCCTCTCGTCATTCTATTAACATGCAGCTTCCTGCGCTGCACTTAAAGCGGCGAGGTCGCGCTGCCGAGGTAACCAAGGACGGCAGGTGCAGACTCAAATGCCATCTAAAATAATAGACGACAAGGCTACTGAGAGAGAGAGACAGAATGAGAGTGTGTGTGTGTGTGTGTGTGTGTGTGCATGGGCTGGATGGAGAGCCGCTACTTCAGCCTACGCATGAAGAAGAATGAGCGGAAAATTGCAGGTAACGTCGGCCGTAAGCCGGCCCCTCGTCTCATCTGAATGACGGGAAGGTAACGAAAAAGCCAAGCGAGAGAAAGAGACGGAGATTTAAACATCTGCCTATCCATCTGTACATCTCTCCATCTTCCTCAAGTGTAGGAGGAAGATCGAAACCCCACTGCGTCAGTGGAGGAAGAAGCAGAACTCCTGGAACTAGAAGCTCGTTACGAGTGTGTAGGTGTGACACCCGGTGTGAGGAGGAGCACAGGAGGGGGAAACGAAGGACAAGCAGGAACGCCAAGTGTGTGTGTAGTAAGAAGGATTCCAAAGAACTCCCAGACTTCAAGCTAAAATCTCAGTACTGATTTTTGTAACTTTAAAATTATTGGAACGGTTCAGAAATGCAGGTTTTCTCCAGTGAACCTGAACGTCAAGAATGAATGTCGTTACGTGATTAAAGCCGATCAGTTGCTACTTCTTATACGTACATAGATTAACACTGGAGTAGGACACGAACGCTTTTCCAAACTTACACAACACCACTAAACGAATCATAAATAGGTGTGATAACGAGGCCCGAGTGCGGCTGCCGTTCTACAGGATTAGACTTGTGCAGGTGTACGCGTCGGTCCTCTTCTTCACACCCGAACCCGTTCCAAAATTACAACGAACGCCCACCACTTCACCCCCGTGCTGTCCCTGGCAAATCCATTTTTATAAATTATACTCCATTTTCCAGTCCACTTTCAGGACTATATTCCCCCTTAATTGTGATCTACAGCCACTTTGTCCATGCGGTATTTCTGAGTGCTTGGGGTTGATGAAGCGGTTTGAAGGCAGAGGTCCACTTAGTCGTCTGATTGCTGCGAAATCCAGACGGTTCAGGACTCGATTGATGCAAACAGCTTATCTCAGAGGACTTGTGACTGTAGTCGCTCGATATTCAGGACTGGAATTTCCTACAGTTTTGTACCAGAACCTCCAATAACCACCTGGACTCCATATTAACTTAAAGACTTCTCCTGTTATATTGTTATAACTTCTAGCCTCCTAACACACAGTATGACATTTAGACAGTATGTATGACTGCAGATAAACACCTGCTATCTGTTACCACCCAAATGAGGATGGGTTCCCTGTTGAGTCCGGTTCCTCTCAAGGTTTCTTCCTAATGCCATCTCAGGGAGTTTTTCCTTGACATCGTTACTCTCGACTTGCTCATCAGGGACAATCTGATCATTCTGATTCATACACATTCACATTTTCTTACATTTCATACTCCTTTCCATAATTTTCTTTTGATTCTGTAAAGCTCTATACAAATAAAATTTAAATGAATTGAAATAAACTTCAGATTCTGCATTATGATTGGTTACAGAAATTCAGTCTCGTCTGATAACTGATTGGTTAGATGCTTTACTATGTATGAAAAATGAACCAATCAGTGCTCCCTCCTCAGCCAGGGGATGAAATTCAGAAGTACAGACAGGTAGAGGAGAGTTCTCACTGAGGTTATTGATCAGGATTTGTGGAACAAGAATAATATATTTATTTCAAAAATAGAGCATCTATCTGACCAGTTTTTTATATGGCTAATATTAACCTATTAAACAGATTATCAAAGGGTTACATGCCACCCCTCTCATTCTCATTGGGCAGATCAGGTCAGGCTGTTCTGATCGCTTATAGTCTGACTGATTATTATTCTGGTTATTTCACATGGAAATTAATTGCACACTAATAAGCACATATAAAAAAAAAGGTACAAATGTACATCTGTTGAATTTTGGAATGAACTAAAACTTTTACGTGTTTACCGGAATGAAGGTGTGAGATCGCGTTTACTAATTAGATTTCAATCACACACTCATAAGCGCGTATTTAAAAATGTACAGTTGCCATCTGTTGAATTTTGAGATGAACTAATAATTTTTTTCAAGGTTGATTTGTTTTGTGATAAATGAATGAATGAACTTTAAACATAAAGTGTGTTTTCCATTTAAATTTCAAGCTAGCATATCTTCTCTTCCTGAGTGTCGATTGCGATGTTACCTCAAGCTCGGCCAAATACACCTGTGAAAACCCCATTCAAATTCGTCTAGTAGTTTTTTGATGAACAGACAGACAAAAATTCCAAAAAAATCATCTTGATGTGTTCTATTACTCATCTTACATCCCCCAAATTATTTTTTTGCAAATAACTTCAATGTACAGACACGCCAATTTTACAGTTTTATTATATGTATAGATTATTATTATTATTATTATTATTGGTATTATTAATATTTACAGGTAAGAATTTTAAACTCCTTTCACCCATGTTAATTAAACTAACTGTCAGTCGTTAGTTCTGCGAGTCGCGGAAGGATGTGTGTTGGCGGAGCAAAATAGCTGGTTAAATAAACAATGCATAAACTTGTGGATACTAAATGGTGTTTGTGGAACTGTTGTATCACACTCGAGGTCGTGCTGTTGTGCTGGATATCAGCACGGCTGTGATATCTTCAGTATTCTGGCCGTGCCCTCGTGCCTACAACTGATAACCATCACAACAGCACTCTCTCTCGTTAGAGATCGGACACAATCTTGATAATTGATTGTGTAGTTTCATTCGGGTTATCATATAACAGTGCGAGGAAATCACAACAGCGTCTGACGCTCACCTCGATGCTGAAGTAGCCTCGGTCAACGTAGTCGCCGAGGAAGAGGTAGCGCGTGTTGTCTGGTGACCCTCCCACCTCGAAAAGCTTCATGAGGTCAAAGAACTGGCCGTGGACATCACCGCATACTAAAAAACAAATAATATGATAAAAGAAAAAACAAGACTGAATATACAGATATAATGTGGTATAAATATATAGACACTTCACTTCAATCAAGCTGTTTATTTTTTAACAATGGTACATAATGGCGCTTTTGTTGTAGCGAAACTCCCAGAAATCGGGTGCAGATCTGCACTGATCAGTGTGTGGGGGGAAATAATAAAAATCACCGAGACAGGTCAATTGAGGCGCGCATTAAAAAAAGGAAGCGCTCGTCGAAAAGAATCGGCGAAGACTCACACCTCCGCACACCTTCTTACATCAGGGCTAGACTGACGAGGCTGCTGTCACTTAGCAACAAAAGGTACCGGGGGCGAACGCGCATCACATTCCAGCGTGTGGCACGTCGGTGAGAAATCTCAGCACATCGTATGGGGGGGGAACGAACACGCATAACGGGATTGTAAGGAACCTGCTAGGTGTTAAAAATACCCACACCTCGGTTATGGTTCTGAGACTCCGGAGCTCTCTGCTTCTCCGTGACATGTCGTGTCATATCTCGGCTTCGACGGGATCGCGGTTCTGTGCAGCATGCGAACATCCTAGATTGCTTTTAACTTTATCCAGTTAAAAGATAAATAAATTTAAAAAATCGTAGTCATGCACGCAAGGGAGCTCAGAGGCACAGGGGACTCATAACTGATGTCAATTTAAAACACTGATCCTAGTTGCCAAGTAACCTCAATCCTTCACAATAATAATATGAACATGAAATTGTGGTACTTCTGAGATCACAGCTCACTTCTAGGAACTAACAATGTTGTTTTTCATTGTTTTGCGTGAAAAAGCACTGGCCAGAGTGTCTCCAGAAAAAACATGAAAACCTAAATACGATTTATTATCCATAATTACATTTTTTTAAAAATGAGGCTGCTTGACTTCACTGTAGTTTTAAAGGCAGAAAAGCTGAAAATCCACAGGATTTAGTGTGACGCAACATACATGTGAGACATCAAACAGTAAATATTACAAAAAATAATAATAATAATAATAAAGTATATACACTATTATAATGTTCTTATAATAAACTTCCCCATCCATGGTCGTTTTTCTTCCTCAGGTTCCAGCTTGTGACCTGATTGGTTAGTAGGCGAAAAACAAAAAACACTGCCACTGTAGATGACTAAAAGATATCTCAGATGTACTTCAATCACCTTACAGGTCTGTAGGAACCTGATCAGAACTTTGTCACTCATTTAATTTCTAATTCAAGTCGAGGTCGTTCTCACCGGTGATGGGCGCCTCCACCTCCAGCATGCACTTCTCCTGCCGCAGGATGCCGGCGCCCTCGTTGATGATGCGCAAGGCGACCTCTTCCTCCAAGCGGCCCTCTTTCACCAGGTGGCTCTTCAGCAGCTCGGTGCTGGGCTTGCCGTTCACGAACAGCTCCTTCATGGTGAGCCGCTGGTGAGGCGGGAGGGGCACGCCTGCGGCGGGAACAGAGAAGAAACGCTGGGCAAAAAATAAAGGCTGTGTGCATTTAGCAAAATTTTTCTCTCTACATGATGTCCACCTGTCACTCTGCCTCGTTCACACCGGTGCTGTTTGGTGTGTTGGATAAAAAAAATTAAAGACATCATTTTCTACCAATTTTAAGCTTTAAGGAAACAATAATCTGACATTAAAATCAGGGATGCAAATCACCATGGACCACCCGATACGATATTATCACGATACCTACTTGACGATTCAATTCGTATTGTGTATTCTATAAGTATCACAATTGTAGAAATATCCAATTCCATACTAATTGTTGTTTTTTTTTGTTGCTTTTTGGATTTTGTAACAAACTTAGCACATAATTCACTCCTACTACACAGGACGCTGTGCTGCCTGCCAATCTGCAAACAGTTTAGAGCGCCACCTGTAGGATTATAGACAAACTGCAATATTTTACCTTAAAAGCGGACAAATCTTAAGTTTAAAAATTGTTTTTTTGAAAAATCTAAAATATATGTGAATCGCCAAAGCAAAAAAATGGCTTCCATCGCTGAATGGATTCTTCCCCCCTGTCGATAATCAAAATAACAAGTTCAAACGTATTTCATGTATATTAGATATGTCTCTTGTAAATTTACCCCCTAAGCAGTTTAGTGGGAAACGGATAAAACTGTTTTCCAGCCTCGTTTTGTCTCAGATTTTGTGCGATTCCCACACACAACACCTGTCTGCCGTTGTAAACCCGCAGACAGATCGCCAGAAGAAATGTTGGCTGGATTGGTTTGGCTCAACAACTGGAAACAATTGTCATAACTAATAAGTATTACAGGCTTTTGTAAGCAAAATATGTGCAGCATCAGCCAGACAAGCTCATGCATAGGATTCTGCTGTAGAAATCCATAATGCTATAATTTACTACCTTCTAAATTGTTTTGTTATCTGTTACGGTCTCTCTCTGAGGTTTCTGCCTAAACCTCTTACCTGAACCATATCCAAAAATCAACATGCAAGGCAAACTTTGAGATTCATTTGAAAAAATAAATGGATAAAAATAAACAGCACAAACATTCCCGTCTTCCGAGCCAATTTCATTACGAGAGAATCTTGTGCCAAAACCTGACTTTAATATTTTTTTTAGTAAATGTAGATGATGCACTGCGCATCCTGATCGCTTGATGTAACGAGTGCCAGAGTTACAGACATTCTTCCGATGACTTTCAGAAGCAGCTGACATTCGTAGGGCGTCCTCGTAGGCTTGGTGATGCCCAAGAGTCGCGCGGGAGACGGCACTTGACAGCTACTCCCTCGATCCGTCAGCCGTCTCCACTAGCGTGATGGAAATTACAGGGGAAGTCGTGGCCGAGCGAGAAGCCGCCCGAGCGCTGTCAGACTCCTCAGTACTTCCCGTCTCCATCAAGGCAAGATCGATCTGGTGAATCAGTCAATCAGCGAGCCGTGTGGAAGTGACAACAGGCTTTGTGTTCCACACCGATCCAGACTAAACAAATTAAACCCAGACGGTCTATCTGTTTATGTTTCGAGATTTAACAGAGATTTTCCTGAATATCAGCGTGCATGTTAAGTCTGAAAAGAGTGGTTAGCAAGTCAAATCTGATTGGTCTGCTATATGAGGTCAGATATTCCAGACTCTCATATATTTTTTATTTTTTTTTGGTAGGGAAGTCTACGTCTAGGCTCTAGTACTGGAACGTACCAAAAACCGGAGAACCTTATTAAACAATAATAATAATACTTTCAAGCACGAGTGAAGGTCAAAGTATTTGCATGTAGATCTTTCCAAAACAGTCAGCAACTGATCAAAGCGTACACCAGAATCTGAACCCGAGGTCACAACCCAAGGCTAAGGTCATCTTCTAAATGCCACCGCATCCCAACAAACCATGTTCAAGCCTCACAGCTCACCGATACACACTTATCAGCCAATTCATCACTGTTTCGTGACATTCGGGTCTCCGGTTCGACCCAAATTCTTAATTCTGTACAGCTGTTTTTATGAAGTGACTAACTACGGAAACAATGTACGTTTCACAACTGTTCATCGGCAGACTCTTGTTATCTGACCCGGGAATGTTTGAAGAAAGATCAAACCCAAAGAGAGGAGGGGGAAAATATTGGGGGAACGTAAATCAGATAGTGCGTGTCTTCACTGCAAAACTAAAAACTAAATCTTAGCTGTTAAAAAGCACTAACCTTGGAGTCAACATACAGTATTAGCAACAAAAACTTCATAATGTCAGCTATTGCTGGAAAAAAAAAAAAAAAGCAAAAGGCAGTACCCTTTTAAACACTTTCTGACACCAGGACAAATCTGTAAACAAGAACTGTATCTACTGGCCAAGTCCCAAGCTCCATAAATACCCAGAGCTTAACACGTCGTCCAAGTGTGCCTCTAAGGGCACGGACACAGAGATGACCGCTCGAGCCAGCGAATGGAGCTTTATTCCATTTATCGCACACACACTCTGCATCAGTCGATCCGTCCTAAACAGGAAGTGGCCTAAATAAGAGTTGCCCCAACACACCACCTCCTCAACTTCCACAGAGAGCACGAGAGCAAAAAATAAACACTAAGCACTCCTGGGTCCACAAAGCAGGCTGGGAAAAAAGGGACTCTAAGCAGGGATTAGGCAAAGCCTCTATTAGCTGGGGATTCCAGGTACAGTGTGTTTATTTTAAGGGCTCGCATTGTGTGAACAGGATCCTCATGCTGAGGTTCACAAGAATAGATGCACTAAGGCTGGAAGAACAAGTCCGGCCATGAATATGCATGCGTTTAGAAGAAATCTAAAGCAGACGGTTCTGCATGAACGCTTTGTCCTGCCAGCATATAACCGTTTATGTACACTACACAGATCCAGTTTCTGGCAATGTGCTCGGAGAACCAGCCTGAATTCTGGATATTTTAAAGGGAAACAGTCACCTGGGTTTAACCGTGGTCTGTTATTAGTCCAAACACTCGTGGTTGGGCGACAGCGCCTCTTTCAGCAGCACTCAGTCCTTCTTAACTGACGTCCTGCAACGACTTCAGCTGTCGGACAAGCTTTAGCCCAAAGGGCAAACTGAACACTGGCACGTCGCACCACAACACTGACTGTTTATGAAATAAGCAAAACTGCAAACCCATCTGGTAAGACAGATCCATAAACAGTTGAGATATTAAATAATCCCACCCCACCAGCATGAGAACAGTGGGAATGTAAACCGAGGTCACACAATTCTAGGAGGGCAAAACAAGAGCAGCACCACACTTAATGGGGGTGGGGGGTGGGGGGTCTCAGGTTTCTGTGGAATACAAAGTGCTTAATTTCACCTGCTAATTAAGGCGTTCACGGTTTCTGCTTAGCCACAAAAAAAATCCAGATAGTTAATCTAACATTCATGTATCTTACGCCTTTAGCGCCATCTGATAACCATGAGCCAAGAATGCTACATTTGGAGTGTGTGGATCTGGCTTGTGAAACAGCAGTAATAAATAAATTCCACTCTTCTTTCTTTCCCACCGTGCCAGGCTCCTTTGGCTGACTCTCAGCTCACCTTTTCTTACCTCTTTCTCTACTTTTATCGGTAATTGAAAGACTCAGCCCTCTGGTTTTCAAAGCACCAAAAGGGTGAAAATCTTCCAGGAAGCCAGGAGAGCTCTGGGAACCGTTCTCCTGGGAGCCAGCTGGACTTAATGAAGTCCAAGTGAGAGCTGGAATCCGCCCCACGGGACCAGGCAGAAATACTTACCGTTCACACAGGATGTCGGATATGGGTGTTTAAAAAAAATAACTTTAACTCTCTAGATTTTTTTCTTACTATAAGGATAGCATGTCATAAATTGCCACGCCCAATGCTTGACGTTAAGGGCTGCATATTAAGGGCTGCATATTGGTATGGAGAATATGCTATTGAGGAAATTCATCAGCTTGATGAAGGCTTTCGTAGATCCCTTATGTTCTTTTCAGGAATAGATCTAAAAATAAAAGTAGAAGTACCACTTATCATAGAGCACCGTGAATATAATAGTATATATTCACACCCTGGGGCAATTCAGCAAATCCAGTCCAGCTCCTGAGAAGTTTTTAAGGTGGCTGGACAAAGCTGGAGACACAGGGAGAAAATGTGAAACTACAGACAGACAGGAACCAGAGTTCAAGATCAAGACCCCAACTCATCTGATCTGATCTGGGTGTGACTGGTCGAGACACGATGGACGTCCACACAAGACATACAGAGGGCTTGATTTTAAATTCGGGTTTCTCAAAAAGGCACAGAGAGTCAGAGAGAGAGAGAGAGAGAGAGAGAGAGAGAGAGGAAGCACGGATCGTCTCGTTCCCTGGATTTGCTCCAGTGGCTCTGAGGCAAGATACGTCCTCAACCGAACTGAAATCTAGGTTAGGTCTGAGGGGGTGTCCACCGAGTGTCTAGAAGCGTGACACATGGCAAGTCAGTGTCATTACGGCACGCATATAGAATGAGATAACAAAGCAAGAAAAAAGCAATGCAGGGGGAACATGATGGGTTTTACTGTATCATAAAATGTTAGATATAATATATACATATAGATATTTTAATGCAGGTAGAGAAGTTAAATCTGAAGTATTTTAGTAGAGCCAGACAATCCAACAGGTTAAACTGAAAAAATTTATTATTATTATTATTATTATTATTTTCATTTCAACCTTAAGGCAAATAAACTTACTTTTAACGATACGTTCAGTGGTCGACTGTTTTTCTTTCATTTCTTTGGTCGACATCTTCGCTTGTATATATTGATATGTATATATATATATTTTCCCCCCTTAGAGATTTTGATAATCAATTAATTGTTAATTAAATTAATTATCCCACGAAGTGAGGAGTGCTCAGGTATCCAGATGTGCTCTGATTGTCCCCCCAGAAAAAAGGAGAGAAAAAAAAGGTTATCGAGTCAGAAAAGCGACCGAGTCCAGACCCCCAGTGACAGGAGCATTGTAATTAGGAGACAGATTAATTAGCGATCTTATTGCTATGGTAACGAGTCGCGTTCCCGCGGGAAAACTGGTCTCCCTGGAAGCCGGGTCCAAAGATGTCATGCGTGGACAGTTCTCTGCAAAGACAAGACGAGACAGGACAGGACGAGACGAGACGGCGTTATTCTGTATTAAACTCCAGCTCCAGCAGGACGGAGACGGTTCGGTTCGGTTCGGTACGCGGTTCTGGGCGGTTAATCCGGCACTTTTTTTCAGAACGTCCAACTCCTGCGCGTTGCTCTCGGCTTGTCAGACGTACAGGTTGCGTGTCAGTAAACAGCGTCTCCAGCTCTGTCTACCCTCCCACCCACTACTACCCTCTCCGCGCTGACCGTCCGTCCGTCCCTCCCAGCTCTGAAAAAAAAAAAAAACCCGCTTATCTCTGAGATTTCCTTCAACATGGCGGAGTCGGAGCTCCCGACGTCATGACGTCACCGCGACGCGCGCGTCAACCTTCCCGTCGCGCGCCGAGCCCTCTCGAGCGTCTCTATGACTACACATGCGCACTACTGAGAGCAGGACACCCCGCAGCCTAGTGCACTCCGTACACACACTGTGGTAGTTTTTAACCACAGACAATCCTGAGGTAAATCCTGAGCAGCAGAAGGGATTCTCCTCACAGAAAAAAAACATGATCCTTTATTTCTGAAAGAAAATATCTATCAAAAGCTTTTGTATATACACTATATGGATTAAAAAAAAAAGTATTTGTCAGAACCTGCAATGACACTGTATCCAAATACATACACTTCAATATGGAGTTGCAGAAGGCGGTTTGGTGGTTAGCCGCACTGTCGCCTTGCAACTCCATGGTTTGGGTTAGATTCCCGCCTCGGGGTCTGTGTGCATGGTGTTTGCGTGTTCTCCCCTGGTGCTTGGTGGGTTTCCTCCGGGTAATCCGGTTTCCTCCCACAGTCCAAAGACATGCCGATTAGGTAAATTGGCGTTCCCAAATTGCGAGTCAGTGTATGTATATGTGTGACGGGAAGTGAGCTATAACAGCTTCCACCCTTTTTGGAATTCATGTCCATTCATTCTGTAAAGCATTTATTAAGTCACTGATGTTGGACGAGAAGGCCTGGCTCGCAATCTCCGTTCCAGTTCATCCCAAAGGTGCTCGATGGAGTTGAGGTCATTGCTCTGTGCGGGCCAGTCAAGTTCTTCCACACCGAACTCATCAACAGTGTTGGGTGTAACGCGTTACAAAGTAACAAAGTTAGAGTACTTGGATTACTTTGTTGATGTAACGAGTGATCTAACGCGTTAGGTCCGCCATTTAAGTACTCAGTTATTTATTTATTATTTTTTTTTTTTTATGTAATCATTATTTAGACAATTTATGTAATCCGTGAGCCAGACAGCAGTCAGTAGCAGCTAGTGTGTGTGTGTGAAAGTCGTCTTACAAGCCCCGCCTCCGATAACCCGCCCCCCTCTGTTATTCCTGCTGTTATACCCCTACCTCACCTGTGCGGTTTGACTATGCGAGGACGGACGCGCGGAAAGATGGAAACCTAATCACAGCGCCAAAACTCGCAGTGAATCATGATGAACCGAACTTACGGCCACCGCGCGTAGGTGAGATCGTGATATTAGTAGTTAACAGATTATGGGCCAAACTTCACTGAGTGATGATGGTAGAATAATTATAAAGGTCTTGACTAAAACAACATGCATGAGGAATCACAAAGGAGTTTTCATTTTCTGCAATGGAAAAGTACTCGAACTAGTTTTATCAGAAAGTAACGCTGTAATGTAACTGATTACTTTCTAATGACAGTAATTTTGTAATGTAATTAGTTACTTTAAAAAGTAACTGATCATCAAACCATGACTTTATAGTCCTTGCTTTGTGCACTGGAGCACAGTCATGTTGGAACAGATAAGGACCTTCCCCAAACTGTTGCCACAAAGTTGGAAGCATAGCATCGTCCAAGATGTTGAAGCATTTAGATTGGCCTTCACTGGGGATAAGGGGCCTGACTGAAACACCTGAATTCAATAATTGGGCAGGTTTGGCCAAATATCTTTGTACTTATAGTGTATATAAGTGTATTTCCTAAAATCTTATAGTGTTTGCTTTTAGGCTAGTGCTTAGAATTTGTGCTTTGTACCAAGTGGCGTATATTTCTATATTACCATGATAATAATAACCTGAATAGTACAGTCCATTAATTTGTTTTACATATTTAATTATTTTAACTGCAAGACCTTCTTTTTTTTTCACCTCAGCCGTACACAGACAGACAGTTTTGAGGCAAGTCTTTCTCCTCATAAACAAATGATTATCCTTTATTTCTGACAAAAGTGCTTTCATAAAACAATAAATTATAGTAATAATAATAAAAGACAAATGCTTTTATGCTTGTGCTTCTAATTTGTACATATGCAACATATAGTGTATCTATATTAACATGTTAGTAATAACCTAATTAGTCCAGTTCGTACAATAAATTCAATTTACATCAATTTAAATCACATATATGTATTTATTTTACATATTTAATCCTTTTGAATTCAGGAGAAAGCTTTATTCTTTCATTTCCATTTTTTTCTAACCTCAGCCACAGACAGGCAGTCTTGAGGTCACAAGCAGAAGCATTTCTCCAAAAAAGGCATTTCTATTTTTATAATAATAATAATAATAATAATTATTATTATTATTATTATTATTATCCTTTATTTCTGACAAAAGTGCTTTCTTTAAAAAAAATAATTTAAAAAAATCTTGTGTATTTGTACAATTTGTATTTCCTGGAATTTTATAGTGGTAGTTTTTTGGCTAGCGCTTATAATTTGTGCTTCTATTTATTCATCTAGGAACCTCTTTGGTCCAACTAGGAACTGTGCAGACCAATGGTGATCAACATTGTATTTATTTCCATTTCACTACTGTGGTTGGACTGCTGATCAACATTCACACACTCTGCATGTCTTTGGACTGTGGGAGAAACCGATTTTTTATTTATTTATTTTTTTTACAACAGAACAGAGATGATGTTTATGGAGAAGAAAACAGAAAAATAGCTAGCACTGTGGTTAAGTCATCAGGCTACTGATCAGAAGGTTGTGAGCTCAAATCCACCTGGTGCTGTTTGGATCTTGAGCAAATATTTTTACCCTCAACCGGTGAGGTGTTTTCTGCCTCAAATTTTAGTCAGGATGGATAACATCATCAGCCAAATGAGGTAAATAGAAACAGTTCACACCTTAGGGGACATATGAAATGCAATGCCGAGGCAGTATTCTGTTTGATTTCCAACATGAGAACAAAGCACCACACACAATAACTTGCTTTATTTTCAATTGTTTGGTCAACCAATCCAAGGTGTTGTGGGTAGTAGAAATGCATAAGGATTTTGAGCGACCAAATTGTGGTGTCTTAACAACTGGATCAGAGCAACGCCAAAATATCAGCATTAAAGTGGTCCAAGGAAGGAAAACCAGTGAACAATCAATAGGGTCATGGGCAGCCAAGGCTCACTGCTAAGACCATGCAGTTCGAGGAAATAGTAGAACTAGTGTAGCTGGTCTGGTCTGATCAAGCACATTTCATTTTACATCATGTGGGTGGCCTGGTGTATGTGTCACTTACCCAGGGAAGACATAGCACCAGGATGCACTATGGGAAGAAGACGAGCCGAAAGAGGACAGTGTGATGCTCTGGACTTTGACACTTGCCACAAACCTAAACATTGTAGCTGTACAACCTTCATGGTTAAGGTATTCTCTGATGGGACTGGCCCCTTTCTGCAGGATGGTGCACGCTGACATAATGTGTTTGAGGAACACAATAATGAGTTCAAGGTGTTAACTCCACAAGTGCGATCTATGGAGGCTCCACCTTGCAACTTAAGCACTTAAAGGATCTGCTACTAATGGCTTGGTGTCAGATACCACATACCTTCAGAGAAGTCCAGGCCTCGAAAGGGCAGAGCTGTTTTGGGGTAAAAGTTAGGCCATAATGTTATGGCTCATCAGTGTATAGTAAAGACGTGGGAAAAATTGACTCACTTATGAATAGTTTCACCACGTTGACTTAAAAATGTTAAAATTATTTATTACATTTATAATAAAGATGGACCAGTTGATCAGCAAGTGGACGGAATTGGCCATTTTTCAGCTTGATCAGCCATGATTGATCGGCCTTTGAGTTGATTAGAAAATCTCAGTACCAAAAACTCAATTCAAACCCCTGAAACTCGACAGCCTCCCTACGATTCACAGCTCTAGACTCAACAACTGTCTCGTTTGTGTGCTGTTGTTTAAATAAAAGCCAAAACTTTACCAGAGATATTCTATCCAAGTGTCTATCCAATCGAGAAGCTTAATCTAACCCTACGTCTAGCATGGTATATAATGCTTACACGTTCAAGCAGTAATCCTACGTATTGACGTTCATGTATGGATTATTTAGAAAGGCACCTGGGAAATGTAATGGCAATACTGAGCAAAATAATTACCAGAGTGTCCCAAGGATCCACCCAGATAGTGCTTACTATAGCTTATTACAGTTTTGTAAACACTTATTTTCTTTTATAAGACAAAACAGTACAATTTAATATATACAATAAGTATAACATATTTATTTAATTCATATATTATTTGTTTATATCAGGGCAGGATATGGAACGTATTGTTTAGATAGATAGATAGATAGATAGATAGAATTTGTGTCCAGAAGGGGGCGCCATACTCCCTCCCCTGGGTTGAGATTCATCAGCCAGGCTGAGCTGATCAAACTGTTTTGACCATCTTTGCCAGCTAGTAAGAAAGAAATTATTGCTTCTGCTAGTTGTTAAAAAAAAAAATAATAATAAAAAAATATATATATTTTTTTGGCACAGATTGTCTACCAGTTTGACCAGCTCAGCCTGTTTGGGCAGGTGGTCAGAGCCGAGTGAGATATTTTTAGCATGGCATTGTTTTTGAGTGACTGTGATAAAAGTGACGTATGAAGAAGATCTGATAATGTTTATAAATCTAAAGAGGCACGTCCATTTTTTTTTAACCACATACTTTATTATCCTTAAAACAGACATGGGTCGGTCCAGGATCTTTGACCAAACGATCGATACAACAACATTCTAATGCAATAAAATGATCAGTATATTTTACATTAGGAGTGTACTGTGGTCTAACATGTTAGTATGTTAGTTCTACACTGAGACATTAATCCAAAATAACCATGTACAAAAATATACATGCTGGGGAAATGCTGGCTGCTGGTGAGGTGGCGCCGTCAGCACTCGACACCACTGAACACTACGTCCCAAGCATGAAGTATAACAAACAACCTTAAACAACATTCCCATAAGTTCTGATACGTAAACCTTGAGCCAGGTTGCTCTGAAGGAACTGAATGATCACAAATGAATGGAGAGCTGCACTCTCTCTCTCTCTCCTTTTTACATAGGTATGAAACATTGTGCTGTTTAACATCTTAAACATTTAAGAGCGATAGGCACTTTAAATCCAGCACTTAACTAGGTACAGGTTCTTATGCTGTAGGGCAAGACAGCCAATCAAGATTCACATTAAGATGCTCCAGCGCTGTATTGCATATAGCACAGGTTCCCCAACCTGGGCACGCTTTAGTGTTTTCCTGCTCCCGCCAAACCTGATTCAGCTCATGAGCTAATTAACAGCACCTTATATGTTAAAGCGAGTGTGTTAAAAGGAGGGAAAACACTGAAATTTGCGAATAGGACCAATCTGTCATGTGAATGTGGACATGACCAAAACCAGCACTGAGTGGGACGAGTACATATATAAGGACACTTGTAATCTTACAGGTTGCATGCAGAGGCAATTCACTTAAATATCTTGAGTTACGGAGTAAAGGTTGGAGACCACAGTGAGGTCCAGCTCCACCTACTGGTAGGAGATTGAGGTAACAGGACAAAGAAACGCCATGTTCATTGACATACTAGCATGCAGTTCTTAGTTCGGTGTTGTGTACGATCTTCAGTCCAGGTTAACTGTTGTTACGTTACTAATTTCCCTCTGACTGGAACTGAATTGAGGAAATATTGCAGACAAGTATTTAAAAAACCTACAGGAGCAGATGGGATTCTTCTGGGGATATTCTGTTGAGACGTAAAGAAGCTGGTTAATTAGTTTTTTTTTTTTTTCATTTTTAGAAAGATTAAACATTAACATCTTCATCACTATTACCAGTGATGAATCAGTTGTTTTTCAGATATGAAATGTTTATAGATACAAAAAGTTGAGAGGTTACATAAAATTGCTAGGATACACAAATCAGCTTTCAGCTTCGACCGTCTGAATTCCAGCGAGCTCTTATCACACTGGAGTTGACGACGACGACAACAACAACAACAACAGGAGACGAATTTACACCCAACACAGCCAAGGGAAGCACACGGTCACGTAGGAGAGAGTAGCCAGACGTCTTGTATTAGATCCCAATGCCAGAAGAACAAAAAGTCTAAAGTGCAACTTAAAACAAAAGGTACCATTGCTGACGCTATATTTTATAAATTTTTAATAAACTGTAGAAATGTCTAGACGATCTTTGTTTAACGATCCCCAGTAACACAGAGATCCAGCATGTCTGCTCGTGATATTCCCAGGCAGGAGGACCTCTAAAAAGGCACAGCCGGACATCCAGTGCATAGATTGTTCCTTTTTCGAGTGGACGAAAGATCACTGCAGGATGAAGCCTGGTTGAGGAGTCAGGCGAGGGGCAGCTCTCTGTGGCACTGGCGGGGCGTACTCTGGCATGTAGAGAGAAGGATACCCGGGCTGGGGTTGACTCACCCGGGGTGGGATTGGTGGGTAAGGGGCAGCAGGGTTGCCCAGCACTGGAGCTGGTTGAGGCATAGGCTGAGCATTTGCGATTGGGGGAAGCGGAGGGGCGCGCCTGGGCTGCGGGAGGGGGGCGCTGTCGAGCTCTCTCTGCATGGGAGCAGGCGGGGAGACCGGTTCAGCGTAACGAGGAACCTGGACAACTGGCGGCGATTTCAGTACCAGTTCCTGGAGCTTCTCGATCTTCACCCTCCGCAGATGAGCCAGTTTGCGCTTGCTCTGATACTCGTCAATGAAGCCATCCAGGGTTACAGCGCCGTCGAGGAAAGAGTCGGCCATGTTCTGTTTAAAGAGGAAGGGGATCAGGTTAAGGTCAATACGTCACTAGTTAGTCTTTTTTTTTTTTATTGATCATGGTCAAGTCAGAATTGTATTAAAAAAATCTGAAAATCTAAGTGAGAATATACTGTTTTCCTTCCATCCATCCATCTAGGAACCTCTGTAGTCCAACTAGGGACCGTGGAAGCCAGTGGTAAGCCATTCCCATGTTGTAGGACCGTGGTAGGACCTCCGGTCAACACTCACACACACATTCACACTCACTCACTGTCTATACCGCTTTATCCTGTATTCAGGGTCGTGGGGGGCCTGGAGCCTATCCCAGGAGACATAGGGCACGAGGCAGGGTACACCCTGGACAGGGTACCAATCCATCGCAGGGCACACTCACATTCACACACTTCGGGCAATTTGGAAACACCAATTGTAATCTGCATGTCTTTGGACTGTGTGAGGAAACCGGAGCACCCGGAGGAAACCCACCAAGCATGGGGAGAACATGCAAACTCCATGCATGTAGACCCGACACAGGAATCAGACCCTGGACCTGGAGGTGCTAGGCCACAGTGCTAACCGCCAAGCCACCGTGCCGCCATATACTGTTTTAGCTAAGGTAATTTCCTTAGCTAACAAATACTTGTTCTTTCTGGTGCTCCTGTTAAGGGTGTGCCACGGCAGATCTGCATAATTTTAATTCGGCACAGAAGGATGGCCTTTCTGGCGCAACCCTCCCAGGCCTGGAAGCGAAACAAGGGATGCCCTTCATCCAGTGACTGGGTTTGGGCCATTGGCTGGGAATCGAACCCAAGCTTTCCATGTGGCAAACAAGAAGCCACCAATTCCCACATCAGCTTTTTTATTTATTTATTTAATTCTCAGTTGTTCTTTGCAAGCATCACACCAGGATCATACATGATAATAAATGACCTCAGTGATCAGAATAAGCTTTCCATGCAGCTGTGGAAATGTACTCCAGAGGAAATACATTGCAGGAAGTACAGGTTGGTTGATTTTCGGTCTATCTATCTAAAACAGCATTAATCCCTTGCCTGTTAGAAGAATCTAACGGCTGAAAAAAATGTCTTGGACTGTTCCTGTGATAGCTCTACAGCCAAACCCTAAATCATAAGAAAACGATTTCGAACTGTTGCTGAATACCCTCAAGGCTTGTGTGGTAAGTGGTGGGTGGATGTGGCTACCTCTGTTTCTTCCTCAATTTTGGCTCCTTCTGTCTGCAGCAATGCGAGTAACGTGTCCAAGGATGTTTCACCAGACTTGTGGTCTGTAAGCAAAGGAAACAGAAAAACAAATGATATTTACCATCATTAACAATGAGAGCAGTTATGAACCGTAATGAACTGTTGAACACCCCATGAAAGAGACTAACATCTCATCTGCCCGGAACCAGGAACGAGGTTTATAATGTGGTTCAGCACATAGTGAGTGAGTGAGTGAGTAAGTGAGTGAGGTGTGTGCTGTTCCCACAATAATGGACTAGCAACAAAGCCCAAGGTTGTTGTGCTCAGGTTTCCGTGTAGACTGTAACATCTACACCACAGGTCAGCGATATCGCACAGCTGAGTTTCTCATACACGTCTGCAGACAACTTGATGGAATAAAAGACTGAAAGGAGCGGCGCTTAAATAATAGCCAGTCAGATATTCATCTGTGACCTTGTTCATCGCTTAATTAGAAGTTTGAAAGCCTGGTATTCTTGTTCACTTAACCCAGAACAAAAAAAAAAAAAAAAGGAAATTATGTTTAATAGAGCATAAGACAGTGAATATCTTTGTCTGTTAGTGGATAAAAGGAACAGTGTTGCACTATATGTAGTCATATTGTTCCCAAGATCGGGTTTCCACGTCTCCCTAGAAAACCATTTAACTTGAAATGCTCAGATGGACCAGCTGGAATTAACCGGGACAATGTTTTCTGAAAAACAGATTAGGGTGGACCGAAATCTTCCTCCTTCCAAGCTAACAGAAGAATTTGTGAATTTCCCTGGATATCGGGGAAGGGATTTCCCACTCGCAGCTGCTCGGGTCGCTGGATGTAAGCCACTGCTGAACAATCGAACATGACCCAGTTTTAATGAGCAGGGGACAGAGAAGGCAAGTCTACAAGGTGGACGGATTTCCCCTTTTGGGATAGAGAAGTGATAATTTACAAAGACTTTAACTTATTCAGACTTTAACTCGTTCTTTAACAGATAACGAGGTATGTAAAACTATAACATATAGAATGTCAAGTACGAGACTCTTTTTTTTTTTTTTTTTCCTCCCCCCTACTCCGAGCACATGAAGATCTGTTAACAATGAGGGATTCAAGTCCAACTGCCAGTGCTCTCGCTGACAGAAATCAGAATGAACAGATGAGTCACTACTTGTAAAGTTCAGCTGACAACATTCCCCAACGTATGCGTACACTTCTATAGAACCAGTTAATGACTGAATATTCAAAATATTTCCTCGGAAAAGCAAAAGGTTCGAGTGAGATTTGCCTGGAAGCAAACCAGCACTGTGTGTGAAGTCTCCAGCGAAAAAACTCACCCATCTCTTATTGACTCTCTCGCATAACGAGGGGACAGGTTTCCCTTACAAGTTTAACGAGGGGTCTAACAAGTTAACACGGGTCTCAGAAACACTCAGAAACCTCCAGGTTGCCAGATTGGACCAATCCAATCCACATAGTTTTAAGGTTTGTGCCAGATGCCCTACATTTTGTGGCTGGACTTGGGTATTGGCTGGGAATTGAACCCGGGCCTTCTGGACGGCAGGTGCACCATTTTAGTGTTTATGTAAATGAGCTACGGCGGAGCATCACCGCCACCACACTCCACCAGAGAACTGCGGTGGAGCAACAAGCCAGGAGTAACTTCTTGCATGAGGTCACAGGGGAAATTTTATTGGCTTGTTTAAGCCTTAAGCATAACAAAAATGTGGACACGAAAAAAAAAAAAAAAGAGAATGTTTTCTCCCCCATCTCATGTTTTATTTTTATTAGTGCTGTCAATCGATTAAATTTTTTTATCGAGTTAATCACAGTCATAGTATGTGATTAATCACGATTACTGACAATTTTAAATACTTGGATTTACTTGTATTATAAACATGCAAATGTTGGAATAATAAAAAAATAAAAAATAAAAAAAAGCATGACAAACTGGCGAGAGGAAACAGATTATGCTGTTATGTTTTATACTTTCTCAAACATTAACATTTAACAAGTTTTAAACTAAAATCTCTGGAATGGAATGGGACCAACACTGCATGCAGGGGCTGGGTGGTGCAGGGTGTGGCAACCCACCACCGGCAGGGCTTGAACCTGCATCCTCAAATAAGTCTCAGCTGCCTGAGCCACCACTCCCACGCCATATATTTAATGTATTCTTGTACAAATAGTTCCCCCTGAAGGTAGCTCGAGCACACAACTTTAGTTTTATCCAAACTTCTAGAAGCTTTTTTTTTTTATAATGAAACTTTTATAATGAAACAGCACACCTGGTGACGTCTCCTCAGTCATCTAAACATCCGTGTTAAACAAGCCATTATCACACATAGCCAGGTAACCATGCTGTGATTATGGGAAGCCATTTGGGTCAAACTTGGTCATATGATTAATTAATTTGCAAAAAAATATATAATAATAATAATAATTCACATGCATTAACGTGTTAATATTGACAGCCCTAACTTTTTATTTTTGGTGCACAACACATT
>JAQMYJ010000014.1:4215590-4248871 GCA_030014305.1 Clarias laeviceps | reverse complement strand
TCCAGGTCACATGGTCTTGTGCCCACTGCAAACGTTCACGGCGGTGTCTTGGTGTCAGTGGAGTCACCTGCAACGGTCGTCTGGCATTCAAGTCAAAGTGGTGGCTGACTCTGTACATTATATGCATATATCAACCCATCTGACAGTCAAAGTGACAAAAGATCACATTTTTCTCTGTGATGTTTAATGGCCATCTGCAAGATTTTAGTCATTGCACTTCTGCCACATAATTGGTTAATTGGATAATTGTATGGAGAACCAGGTGTGTAGATGTTCCTAATAAAGTGGACAGTGAGTATAAATATTGCAGGGCATATACACATATATAAGTATATATATTAAACATTAGACACATAATTTTACTAATTTCCAATTAACACAAGGAAAATATAAAGACTTGAAGAGATAAAGAAGATGCAAACAGAAACAGTTTATTATACATTAGTGTTTATTATCCTAAAAGCCAAGATGATGAAAAAAAAGATTCTGGAAAAATTCAGCCACCAAAAAAAAAAAAAAATCCTTCAGCCATTACTGAAGCAATGCATTATATACAAAAAGACTGTAACAAATAACATCCTGCCCTGTTTCATAAGCGCCGATGCTGCCACAAACAGCTGAACCTTATGAGACGGGCCGTTACAATCAGTCCCTCATACACGGCCACTTGTATCCTTTGACCTCATGAGTTATTAATCGCTGCCGTCAGTGGACATCAGGTCCCGGCAGCACGTACTCCAGAGCGTCCTTTCCCTCCTCCGTGACCACCTGAACCGCGCTGATCACCGTCTCGACAGGGAACGTCAGGAACAGGTCGTCTTTCAGTCTTTTGGGTGAGGGCGAGTCGTCGGCGGGGCACAGGGGCTCGGTGACGGTCAGGGTTATGGAGGAGACGTTCCTGCCTCGCCGTTTGGCACTTTTCTTTTCCTGCTTGTACGCGGCGTTCATGTTTGAAAAGACCTGAAAGGAGACGAATTCGAGTTCATGTCCATTACTACATGTTACTCCTAAAAACCTCTTGTTCAAGCGTCACCACATTTCGAGATCCTGTAAAGAACACATTATTATCTTAGTACGTACTATCTGTTGGAGTTGATTTTGCTGCTCTTTGATGGACGAGACGAAGCTGTTATCCGGCTCCTCGCTGAGGGAATCGTTTCCCGCATCGTGCTCGTAACTCAGTAAATCCAGCTTCATCTGGTGGACAGAGCGATACGGAGGGATCAGTTTAGATTTAACCGTCACGATACGCCTTCGTATCCAGATCTCAGATCTCGTCCTCCTACCTGACCGGCTGCGCTGGCTTTGCGGTTGAACATCAGGCAGTAGGGCGTGAACCTGGTCTCGGGGTTCACCGACGTCCTAAACAGCGCCAGAACGGGATCGATGAAATCGTCCCACTCTGCCTGCTTCTCCGTCACCACCTGCTTGACGGTGTCCTTCAGCAGAGGGTTGGAGCGCTCCAGGAGGGCGCTGTGCTGGAGCTTCAGCTGCAAACCCCAGCGCTCGCTCAGCTGCCTGCTCACCTACCACACGACACGACACATCTGGATGGTTCAGGAAAGAACTCAAGATGCTGCGAGTTTGTAAGTGCTACTCACAACAAAAAAGAAAAAGACAAACCTGTTCACAGAAATCAGTGTTCAGAGAGCAGAGAATGGTTTTTACTGAACCGTACCTGCGACACACACACACACGGTGATGATGACACACAGGAACATTTCATCATGAGAGTTTGTCTAACAGTTTACAATTATCATTTACCGATAAACAGTTGACGAAATGCATCTCGCCACACACAGGAAGTCTCTCTTCTGGACAGGAAACGCCTCCAGCCACTTACTGTAGTAATCTGTAACGATGACCAGGTGGGTGTTTCCTCCATGTGTAGTACAAGGGAACGGGCCTGTGTTCAAACACACACACAAACACACACAGTCACAAAGTGCAGACTCGTGTGTCACGCGGGAAGTGTGTTCGCATCCGTGACCGGGTTCGTACCCATTATGTCCAGGGTAACGGTGTCCCAGGGGCCGTCGACCTTCAGTGGCCTCGGCGTCTGCGCCATGTTTTTGTTCCGCTCTGCGTGCCGACACGTCTCACACACTTTGATCTAAAAGAAGACATCAGTTACCACAGGCAGGGACACACACACACACACACACACTCGCACATACAGGCACACAAAAACACCTGCACGCGCTCACCCAGTCCACTACGTCCTTGACGATGCCCAGCCAGTAGTATTTGCTCTGGATGCGGTGCACCGTCTTCTTCTGTCCCAGGTGATGGCCGAGCTCGTTGTAGTGACACTCGAGGAAGATCTGGCGCTTCCGCTCGGCGTCGATCACCACCTCGCGCTTCTCCTCCTTCTTCATCCCCACATAGTACAGACGCCCGTCTGCAGGGAGGGAGAGAGAGACAAAGACAGAGTTAAACAGAATCAGCCAATGAGGATAATAATCAGAGACAGGTGGGTAAGCAGACAAACAGGTAGATAGGGGGACACAAAGATAGACAGACAGACAAGTAGATAGGGGGACACAAAGATAGACAGACAGACAAGTAGATAGGGGGACACAAAGATAGACAGACAAACAGGTAGATAGGGGGACACAAAGATAGACAGACAAACAGGTAGATAGAGGGACACGCAGATAGATAGACAGACAAACACAGGTTAATAGGCAGACAGGTAGATAGACAGACAGACATACAGACAGGTAGATAGGGGGACACGTGGATAGACAGACAGACACGTAAATAGGGGGACACGCAGATAGACAGACAGACAGGAAGATAGGGGGACACGCGGATAGATAGACAGACAGGTACATAGGGGGACACACAGATAGACAGACAAACACAGGTTAATAGGCAGACAGGTAGATAGACAGACAGACAGACAGGTACATAGGGGGACACACAGATACATAGACAGACTGACAGGTAGACACGGGAGACATACAGATAGGCAGACAGTGATACACAGATAATCAGATAGACACACAGGTAGATATTGAGACACACAGCCTGTCTGTCTACAAATAAAGGTCTATAAGTGATTAAGTGAGTGAGTCGCGCGCGCGCTCACCGTCCAGGGTGAATTTGCGCGCGTACCGCTTGAGGTTCTTCTTGCGCACGGGGTTCATGGCGCGCGGGTAGCAGCCCTCAGCCACCAGTGTGTAGATATCACCGAGACGGCTCGAGCTCGACTCCACCACCTCCTCCTCCGCCACCTGCAGCGACTCCACACTCAGCATCGCGCCTCCGCATCACACACACACAACACACACTCACGTACACACAACACACACACAAACACACGGTACCGGATACCATCCGCTACGTTCCCCACCCCCCCGACAGAACCGTTTCACCCAGGTAGACCAGATAGAGGGACGGACCAGGAAGTGCAGCGGCTCGATCCCTAATCAGCGCGTTAGGGTTATAGAAGTGCACTATGTGGCGTGTGAATGCTGTTACCAAGCGCACTAACTAGTGCACTTAATAATAACTTATTTGGAATTCTGCAATAAAATAAAACGTTAAAGAAGACGCGATTGTAATTTAAATAAAAGAGAGGAAATTCTATAGACACATTGTACAAAAATATTTCTGTTTCTATATTATTTTTTCAACGTTTATAATAATAAATAATACGTGTAAGAATAAAAAGACAATAATAATGATGTGATTATGTTTCCGCCCGAACATATTGAAAGGTCGGACCAAAACAACTTCATGTGAATTTACGGCTGTTTTAAAATCCGGAATTTTTAATATTATTATTTAAACAAACACCTTTACTATTCTATGACTACAGTTAGGTTATTGCGTATAAAATGCGCAGAAAAGTGTAAAATTATAATGATGTAAGTATTAAATAGCCTTTGTTAGTGTCACGCGCGCTCGTTCATCACTGCTGCGACAATGCAGAGATTCTGCACGTGCAGCTGTTATTACACTGATAACATTTTTCTAGATCAGTACAAGCTGCACGTGCGGTTCACCTCAGAGGAGCAGTTTAACACGGAGTATCAGCACGTAAGTGAGATCAGGGCAGAATTCTGGAACGTTCTGTATCTCAACACCGTGACGTAAACATCGTAAAACATCTGGATATGATGGGGCTTTATTCTAGATTCTCTCTGCCCTTTTGGTTTGGGTTGTTTGTAATTCTGTCATTTTTATTAATCTGGAGTTTATATAATAATTCACATTCTGGAACCTGAATCTTTAAAAAAAAAAAATACTGGATCTTAAGTTCTATAATTCAAACTCTGCATCCTCAGTCTTCTAATAACTCAGATTTATAATAATTTTGGTTGCTGAATCTTCCAAAACTCACATCTGGATCCATCTGGGGTCGTATGATCGGTCACATTCTGGATACTGAGGTTTATAATTATTCACATTCTGGATCCTTAGCCTTATAATAATTTACTTTACATTCTGGACCCCATACATTATGGGTCTTTAGTCTTATAATAATTCACATTCTGGATGACGAGTCTTATAATAATTCATAATTCTTATAATAATAATAATAAAAATGTTATATTAATTTGCATTGAAGGTCATTTGTGTGCATCTTTTATTCCACTTGAAATACTTAAATCCTTAGATTTAGGTTGCGTTTTCATTCTTATTTTACATACTTCTGTCACTGCTAATTCACATTTCAGTGATTTCAGGTTCCTCATCTTTCTCTATTGTTTTATTTCTGCTTATTGTGTTTGTAATAACTTGCATTCCAGATATTTACATCACTCGGTTTCCCCATTCTAGATCACCGGGTTATAAATATTTCTGATTCTCATGTCATTTAGAATTCAAGTACTTGCTCATATACATAGTACACTGGACATCTTGTTCTGCAACTATTCTAGAGCCTCAGGTTAACAGATTTTCATATTCTAGATCTTTTTGACTGTTTTGAACATCCTGATGTCTAAATCTTAGACATGTGTCATGTGTTCTACTGTCTAATTATTTGGTTACTGGGTCTGTTGACACAACAGGCTCTGCTTTTTTAATAATTTATCCAGTCACATAGATCCTCAAGTTATTAATAATTTACATTCCAGATTTCCCTGCTCACTTGTTTCAGTCCTGAGGTTTATATAATATATAAGGGTCTTACAATAATTTTCATTCTGGATCCTGAGCCTCATAGTAATTCAAATTCTGAATCCTGGAGTCTTACAATACTTTACATTCTGGATCCTGGGGTTTATATAATGTTTCTGAGTCTTCTAATACATCACATCTATAATAATTCACACTCTGCATCCAGAGTCTTACAATACTTTACATTCTGGATCCTGAACCGTATAATAATTCACATTCTGGATCCTAAATCTTACAAAAATGAAACACATCTGGATCCATTTGGAGTGATATGTTAATTCACACGGTGGACATTGGAGTCTTACAATAGTTTATATTAAGGATCCTGGGGTTTATATGATATTTCTGATTTCTGAGTCTTCCAAAGCTCACATCTGGATTCATCTGGAGTCATTTGATGGTTCACTTGTTGGATCTTGAGATTAATGATAATTTACATTCGGGAAGCTTCTAATGATTCACAATCTAGATTTGATATTTGAGATTGTGTGGTTAATAATTCATGATATAGATCCAGTGTATGTCAAATTAACTAACTACAGTCTGTACGAGCTTCTAACAGTGAACACTTCTGATGCTTACTGTCTCTGGTTTTAATCCCATTCTAGATCCTCCAGTCGCTGGGTTGTACCACTGACGCCCAGTACAATGCTGTTCTCGAGAAAGTGAGTCAATTCTGAAAGTGTTTAATAATGAAATATTTAATTATACGCATGTATAAATACATTGCCAAAGCAACCTTAATAATTTTTCTATTAATGACAAAAATGCACATTGTATTTTTTTATTCATTTATACAGAAAAACACAAGTTTCTTATTTTTTACGTTATGCCAGCTAACGTAGAAGAGAGTTGTTCTCTCACCAGGTTTCTTTTTTCTCTCCCACTTGAATCTGACTGTAAAAGCAGTTTTTTTTTTTTTTTTTTATTTTTTTAATAAAAATTAATCAACACCAATCAGATTTGAGGATTGACAGAACACATGGCTGTGAATTGAATCGATCTTAACGCTGTCGCATCACCTCACAGATCCGCGCTGAAGTCGAGAGGCGCCGGGATCTCACCACGCAATCGGCAAAGAGAAAATCAATCATCAGGGAGATGTACAAACCCCTCCATCAGCACGTATACAGCTTACAGGTAGAGATTCAAAACCTGGAGCTCTGCAGTATGTAGTATTCAGCGTTGGCTGCGGTCATGTGATGCTACGTGTCGTTCCTCCTGCGCAGGAATCCTACTTGGCTCCTGAGTTTGTAGAAATAGTGAAGTACAGTCGCGGAGACGGCGCGAGCACAGACGGCATGCTGGAGCTCATCACCACAGAGGCTGGTATGTCTTTAGGTATTGTAACCCAGTGTGGAGTAGAGTTGAGTGCAAAAGTTTGCATCCCCATAAATTCAACCAAAAATGCTCAGATTATTTACATTGTTTTGTTTTAAACGTACGTATCTGTGAAATATGAAACACTGTACATGTTGCCCAAAGGATGTACAAACCTTTGTTTCCTTGAATACAGTTTACTGTGAATGTGTGTGCACACTGATTTGTTGGTGTGCATGCTTTATACTGTAACACATACAACACCAATATTCTATGAATACACCAACGGTGCAGATGTGTGTGTTGTTTGCAGCACCCAGGGTGTATCGTTTCCCGGTGTTCACTCAGGAGTTCTGTAATGATCTGCTAGAAGAGCTGGAGCATTTCGAGCGCTCCGAGGCTCCAAAGGGTCGTCCGAACACCATGAACAACTACGGGGTATTTTTTTATACGTACTGCTCTTATTTCAAGACCTTGCTCGTTTATCAAGTTAAAATTCATTAAAAGATCTTGCAAAACGCTCACAAACCAAGTTACTCACAATCCCAGGTTTTTACTGTAATTACTTCTAATTGTCATCCGTCTGTTTCTCTGTATAGTGTAGAATCTCCCTGTAGATACTAGACCAGCAATTCACTGTATAAGTAAAAACAAAACACAGGACTTATGAGCTTTACACTCCGTCCCTCGCAGATCCTCCTGAACGAGCTCGGGTTCGACGAGGGTTTGATTGCTCCACTGAGAGAGCTGTACCTGGAGCCCCTGTGCGCGCTGCTGTACCCGGACTGCGGAGGGAAATGGCTGGACAGCCACAAGGCCTTCATCGTGAAGTACGCGCTGGGCGAAGACCTGGACCTCAGCTACCACTACGATAACGCTGAGGTCACTCTGAACCTCTCGCTCGGGAAACACTTCACTGAAGGCAACCTGTACTTCGGGGACATGAGACAGGTAAAAAGAAGAAATGCAAGAAAGCACTAGGTAGATTTTTAAAGTATAGTGTTTATTTTAGAGTGACGCACTTTACAAAGACAGAGTATAAAGAGTTTACACACATATATATAAAAATATATATATATGTGTGTGTGTGTGTGATGATCCAGGTGCCCCTGAGCGAGACGGAGTGTGTGGAAGTGGAGCACCGCGTGACAGAGGCCTTGCTCCACCGCGGACAGCAGATGCACGGCGCTCTGCCCATCACGTCCGGGTGCCGCTGGAACCTGGTGATCTGGATGCGAGCGTCGCGTCAGAGGAACCGCCTCTGCCCCATGTGCGACCGAACGCCACGACTGCAGCCTAGCGACGGCTACGGAGACGGGTTCACCCAGGAGGACACCGGGCTGTGCGCTTTAACTTGAATGTTTGGAAAGTTTAAAGGAGCGGTTTGGCTTTATTAAGTGCGATGAATGAAGGCAAACTGTAACATCAGCAACTCTGCTGAAAAAAATAAATAAATGTGTATATATATATATATATATATATATATATATATATATATATGCACCTCCTTATGTGTTACTGAAGAGGGTTCGGTGTTAAAAACAATGAAACACAAAGAACCTCGGATCACATTGTATTTGTGACATCTGGCAACTTCCTTTAGTTTGTCCATTAAACAAGACAACAATCGCATTCCTACAGCTTTAAGGCCTAAATCTTCTGAATCTTGTTTTCATTCAAGGTATTATTGTAACATGACGTGTCATTTCACAATGTTTTTGCTTTGGCACCATCACCCTCTGGGACAATAATCATCAGTATATTTCATTCTGTAAAGCTGCTTTGTGACGATGACCGATTGTTAAATGCGCTATATAAATAAAACTGAATTCATTTCAATTGTTATGGAAATAATAGGATTAATACAGTGTCATGTAAACTGCTTGACACATCCTGCATGGCAGTGTGATGTTAAAAAAAAAAAAAAAAGTCTCTCAGCTTGGCTTCATATTCATCGGAGTCTTAGAATCAGAACAGCTTTTCACTTTTTATATTTATTTTTTTTAACCACAGTTGTCACATTACATATGGTTTTGGGGAAAACAACAACAACAACAGATGTTTCTTTAAACTGTACGTGTCATTAATGCAATCTGATGTGAATCATTAAAATCGAATGTTTCTCAGTAACGACACATTTAACCACAAAGTCTGTACATGTCCATTACTGCTAAAAATACTGACCTATATAGGGTTTATGTACAAACGCAATGTATAGAAAACTATACAAAGTAACATTTGAGGAAGGAAAAGAAAAACAGAAATCATCGGCATCGGAACAGATTCATCCACAAACATCACCACCATGTCGAATGTATAGCGTCGTTCACATATAAATATAAACGCATTCATCTCAGATATTACGAATTATTACGGACACATTCGAATCGCATAGTTTCAGGTTCCACTTGAACTCTAGAGGAAAAATCTAGCAACAATCAATGAAAAGTTCTTGCGCTTGATTCTACAGTCATAAAATCGCACACGTTGTCCACCGTCCGAACTCAGAGCGTGGTCTCGCTGCTCATGTCGTGGCTCCTGTCGTGGCTCCTGTCGTGGCTCCTGAGCCTGAGTTCTGTGTCTGTGTCGTCGTACTCGGACTCCACCTCGATCTTGACCTGCGGCACCGGACACGAGACGCCTCGGCCGATGGGCGTCGCCGGGCACGAGATCTTCAAATGCAGGGTGATGCTGCGCAGCGGCGAGGCCCCGTTATGAGAGGAAGGATGAGGTAATGGCAAAAGGTCAAGGGTCAGCGGTATGGCGGCAACTCTGCAGGCGAAGAATAGCCCTGCGTCCTGATACGGGTTTTTAATACTCGCCCCTGTGGACTTGTGGGATGTTTAGTGTTTAATTTATACATGATGTCCGATCATCACATCAAAAGTCAGGTGTTTGTTCTAGGGCTCCATGAGGTCATGAAAAAACCTGAACTGGAGCTGTAGGAGCTTTGGAGTCATTAAATAAGCATGTAACAACAGTAGATAAAAAAAAAGAATACTGGAATTCATTGAAATGAAAAGATTAGACTTGTGTGATATTGTATGATGACTGACAGCAGTGTCTCCTTGTGCCAGAATTGTGTGTAGGATTGAGACACTTGAATCGTGTGTTGGTGAATTTTGTACTGATTACTCATAATTATCTAAAAATAATAATAAATCAGCTATGTTACTCCAATGATCATTTATTTTTCAGCTTGTTTTGCATCTGAAATAGTATACACCCAGTCACAAAAGTAAGTACACCCCTCTAATTTCAGCAAACATTTCCTCTCAAAGGACAATACTTTAGAAATGAAACTTGGAAATATTTTAGAGTCGTCAATGTGCAGGTTGTATAACAGTATAAATTTACTGTCCTCTGAAAATTACTCAACATACTGTACAGCCATTATTGTCCCAACAGCCGGCAACAAAAGTGAGTGCACCATAAGTGATAGCAGCTGTACATCCTAAACCATGCAAAGTCACATGACCTATTCATCATGTTCATGTGTTTGTCAGTGGCCGAGGACGTCTCCAGACCTGAACCCTATTGATCACCTGTGGGGCGTCCTCAAGCGCCATGTGTCTAACATCCAGCGGCTCCGTGATATCATTATGGAGGAGTGGAAGCTCCGGTGAATTCCAGGCCCAGGAGGATTAAGGCCGTGCTAGATAACGATGGTATTGACACTTTCGACACAGTTTTGAAATGTCCATTTAGGGTGTACTCCTTTTCGTTGCCAGCTATTTTGACGATGAAGTCTGCATGTTGAGTTATGTAGAGGACAGAAAATCGAATACTCTACAGTATATCCAAGTTTCATTTCTATAGTATTGTCCCTTGTGAACATATAATCAAGTGGTTGCTGAAATGTGAGGGTGTACTTACTTTTGTGAGACACTTTAAATAGAGATTTACCGTCCCAAAAGGGTCACCATAGCAACAAACGACTGCTACACCGAATCAGTGTAAATGAAATGGTCAGGAGGCGAAGGGAGCTGAACAAAAAGCAGTTTCCGTTTTTAAGGATAATCAAGAAGGTTAAAGAAGGCAATTGGTGCTTTGGAAGCCGTAATGAATGAAGTTCGAAATCCTCCAGCAGAAAAATACGTCAGGAGCCATTTAGCAGAGACGCTGAAAATGGCCCAGACTCAACCAACCTTAAAGTTCTGGTTGATATCTTGCCTGAAATTTGGCTTGATTAAGCTTAACGAGGAATCCAGTTTGGGATGAGGTCATCACCAGATGGGGAGTCGGTCATGGCGATGGGAAGTGCACTGTGTGCCAGAAGAGGCACAATTAATTAGGTGGTGTTTAAATATTTGGCCAAAAGTGTCCCAAGTTTGAGACATAATCTCATCAGAGTTGAGTTGGAAGCCAACTTTGCAAAAGTTCATGTATTTGATTTATAATGGTGCCAGATAAATAGATTCAGACCGTTATTCATTTGCTGTCTGGGTGGAGAGAGAGAGAGATCTCAGGTAACACTCACTGAAACAAAGTGCTCCTAGAATCTACATCAGCTGAATAAATGTCTTATGGTTGGGCCACACAGCCGGCACAGTGGCGTAGTGGTTAGCACTTTGGCTTTGCACCTCTAGGGCCTGGGTTTAATTCCTGCCTTGGGTCTGTGTGCATGGAGTTCGTGTCCATGTTCTCCTCGTGGGTTTCCTCCGGGGACACCGGTTTCCTCCCACAGTACAAAGACATGCAAATTAGACTGATTGGCGTTCCAATCATGTGAGTGTATGTATGTGTGTGTGCCCTGCAGTGTACATTAGTATTGGCACCCTGAGGGCCTCCGAGTGGCGCAGTGGTAAAGTGCTCACCCTATCATCCGGAGATCGCAAGTTCGATTCCCGGGTGATGCTGTAACCTCTCGCATCCGGAGGTCTAGAGAGAGCTGATTGGCCGAGCTCTGTCAGAGGGGAGGGATGTGAGGTACTTAGTGCTCACGAAAGCGAGCAGTTCGAAAAAATGCGGTCGGCTGGCGTGACGTGGTTCAGAGGAAACACGTGATAGTTTTCAGACCTTCCGACAAAGTGGTAGTAGTAGCCATAATGTGGGAGCCCCCTAGTGGCGGGAAGGAATTGGATACCACTGAATTAGGGAGAGGGGAAAAAAAAGGTATTGGCACCCTGTCACCATACAACCCTCCCCGCCCCCCCGACCAAGTATACAAGATACAGCAGTACAGACGGTGAGTGAGTGATTGGGCCGCACCGCTCGACTGGTACAATTCTAACCTCAGTACAATGACAGTTTTCACCATTTTCTTGCCTTTGATCATGTTTTAGTCTTGAACACCTTTCACACATGCTGTCATGATTGTGTCTAAAGTTTTAGTCAGGATGACCAAGAGTGGACTTTGGCGCGATCAGAATAAAAGTGTAAAAAAGTTTTTTTTTTTAAACATGCCCCAGAATAACATGTACTTGTTTTTAAGTCCAGCTCCAAAATCAGGACATGTATATTTTTCACAGATTACTTTTAAACCACTGCACTGTGCCTGGCGTTTCTGGTTGATGAGCGGTTTCCAGCGGTGAACTCGGACTGTTTAGCCCCACTTCATTTCCATTACAAAAACACACTTTAAAGGAAGACTAACTAAAGCAAATGGGAAGTTCTTCTTGATCTTGGTCTAAATGGAGAATCCCTGTCGCTCTCGCTGGGGATTTTTATTCATCTCCGTCAGGAAAGTCGGCCTTTAAAAAAAAACCTGCGCAGTATGGCTCGGGCTAAAAGCACACAGCGGACTTTAAAGTGAACACGGCAGACGGAGGAGAAAGAAACAACCAAGACCTGCTGGGAAAACCTGCACACTGGGTAAATGGTTCTTAAATCAGCTTCATCTTCTCATTAATTATAAGATTAATTTGATAGGTTTGTCTAACCGGACTGCATTCCAAGGGTGTCATAGCTATATTAAAAAAACACAATGCCGCAGTGTTAGATTTATATTAAATACTTTACTGGGTGAATCTATCTGCATCGCTCACTAGCGCATGGAAAGAACTTCTAATGTTAAATCATCATCTGGGATAAATATGGAAATGTATATTTAAAATGAAGATATTTCACTTCACTGAACATTTCAATCTTTATAATCTATATAGAATCTATATAACAGAAAAAAAGTGTGTGTGTGTGTGTTTGTGTGTGTGCGCACATCAGTGGTAAAAGGTGCCCGGCTGACAGCGCGCGGCCCACTCTGAGCTCGAGTCGGGGGGATCTAAGAGGTCTCGGTATGGGACGTGCAGTTTGAGGACACAGTACCTGCGGTCCACGTCCACATCAGCAGGAGCGCAGTCGGAGTACGGGTGGAACTTTTCCTGCAGGATGAGACAAAAAAAATAAAATAAAATGTTAACAGTCGAGATGCACAGCTTCTGATGATGAGGTGTACCTAATAAAGTGGCAGCTCCACGGTTCGCTGTATGAGTGTTTCGGGCCAGTAGGGGACAGCAGTGGTACATAATGTATACTGAAGGACTATTACTGTTGAGCTGTGATGGAACAAACAGAATGATGTGACGTTGCTACACACACGCACACACACACACACACACACAAAGACTACACAAAGACTTACCTCATCCTGACTCTCATCTCCTCCCCTGACCTTCTTCTTTTCCTTCTTCTTCTCCTCCTTCCCCGGCAGCAGATCGTCGACCCAGGCTAGGTCGTGCTGAGAGAACACCACGTCGAGCATCTTGCGCACCAGCATCAGGCCCAGGATCTGAGACACGAACACACGCTCGATCAACGGTCACACGGTGAGGGTCAACACGTCACCATGATTTCACATCACTTACAGTACGATGCCTGTCAGCTTTCACTCAACAGAGTCACCAACAATTCACATGTAATGATGTGATATCATGTGATGATGCATTTCACATCACAATATTTAATCGCACGTGTAATATCACGTGAACTACACGTGATCAATATGTTCAAATAAAGAGACAATGACTGTAAATCACCTGTGAAAACTATTATGAGTTATGTGTAACATTTACAATGCGAAAATAAATGAGTGGTTGGTAAAAAGTCACGCTTGAACCTTAATGAATCATTTGAAAAAGTAACACGTGGAAAAGAATCACTTGAAAAATGTGCTTGTGAAAATGAATGAATCATTTAAAAAGGACACGTAAAAAGGAATCATTTAGGAGACATATGGGAAAGGAAATAAAAAAATTTGAAAAATTTTGTTGTAAAAATTAATGAATCATTTATAAAAGTCACATGTAAAAGTGAATCAGTTACAAAAGTCATGTTTAAAAATTAATGAATCGTTTGAGGAAGAAATGTATGAAAATGAATCCTTTAAAAAAGTAAAACATTTACGTTACCGGAATCATTTGAAAATGTCACATTAACATTAGTTGACTCAATTGAAAAAACAACATGTGGAAACGAATCATTGGAAAAGCTGGCTTGTGAAATTGAATGCATTATGACTTATTTGAAAGTCAGATGCAAAAAATAATTAAATCACTGGAAACATTTCCATGATTTGAAATTCTTCCAAACTTGTTGTTCTTTCAGCTGCTCCAGTCGAGGGGTCACTACAGCGGACCGACTGATCCGCACAACAACTTGGCACAGGTTTTATGCCGGATGCCCTTCCTATCATGACCCTCCCATTTTCCCAGAGGCTGGGATTTGGGATTTGACTCAGAACCCTACCACTGATCCACCACATGTCCACGGCAAATTTGCCGAAATTAATCTCTTGAAAAAGTCACGTGCAAATATAAATGAATCACTCACTCATCATCTATAACACTTATCATGTATGCAGGTTTTCGGGGGGGCTGGAGCCTTACACCCTGGGCGAGGAATGCATTGCAGAGCACACACACACTCATCCACACACTACGGGCCATTTGGGACCGCCAATTAACCTAATCTGCATGTCTTTGGACTGTGGGAGGAAACCCACCAAGCATGAGGAGAACATGCAAACTCTATGCACACAGACCCAAGGCGGGATTCGAACCCAGACCCTGGAGGTGCAAGGCGACAGTGCTAAGCGCTAAGAAACAGTTGAAACAGTCACATTAACATTACCTGAATCATATGAAAATGTCACACATGAAAAAGATTCATTTGAAAAATCTATATATATCCACAAAAAGAAATAAATGACTTGAAAATGTCACGTGAAAGTAAATGAAGCTTTTGAAAAAGCCACATGTAAAACGGAGTCATTTGAAAGTCAGATGTGAAAATTAATGAACTGTTGGAAAAACTGACACGTTAAATTAATGAGGTGAAAAATTATTTAAAAGGTCACATTAAAAAAAAAAATTATAAAAATAACAAGGATATTTTTTTTAATTAATTGAAAATAATTTAATAATATCAATAATAAAAATTCATAAAAACCTTTGTGCTGAATGTGAAAGATTAAACTGTCAACATGATTCCTGTTGAACATGATTCATTTATTTTCAATTGATTAAAAAAAAAAAAGATTCGGTTTTTGCTGAAAATAGACTTATGCTGTATATTACAGTATTTTGAATAATTCTTCTTTTGACTTTCTGGTTCAACTGGTCCTGCTCAACAAGCGTCTCATTAATTATTAGCGCACTGACTTTGGCACAGGAGTATAACAAGAAGAAGAAATCAGTAAACTCGGACCATGACGGGGAAGATGATGGCGAGGAAGGTGGATTTGAGGATCCAGAGGACGGCGAGACAGACGACCTGCAGCAGCGTGAAGAGGTGGACTCTCCTGAGCGGGACATGCCGCAGGTAGGTGTAGTCCGGCTGGTGCTTCGCTGGCATCAGGAACAGCTTGATCCTGTCCCAGAACTGTGGCACCAAAGCAAAAATGTGTCTAAAAGCACTAAAAAGCTGCTAATGGGACAGAACTTGACATTGCTAGCATTGAGGTGGAGATAGCGGCTAACTCATGTCCTTGATTCATTGCTAATTATGTTGGGTGGACAGAATTATAATGCACATTAATGATGCTAATGTACTGTAGCTAAAAAACATTACTGTTTAGCTAATGGACGTGGACGTGGATGTGGACATGAGAAACAGGATTCACCTCAACTTCTGATACATTTCACTACTTGGAGTAAAACCTGCTAGCTTAGCTAGTGCAGAATTTCAGCTAATGCTACTGATTAACATCACATTTTTACATCTTTCCTCCTGTTATAAGGCATATTGAGACAAGATCCTGTTAGCTAATGACCAGCTGGCTAATGAATCATTTGAAAAAGTAACACGTGGAAAAGAATCACTTGAAAAATGTGCTTGTGCTTGAATGAATCATTTTAAAAAAAAGACACGTTAAAAGCAATCATTTAGGAGACAGGAAATTAATAATTGAGAAACATTTGTTGGAAAAATTAATTAATCATTTAAAAAAGTCACATGTAGAAGTGAATCATTTGCAAAAGTAATTTTTGAAAATTAATTAATCCTTTGGGGGAAAAAAATTATGAAAATGAATCCTTTAAAAAAGTCAAATTGTTGAAAATAGTGACATTTACGTTACCTGAATCATTTGCAAAAGTCATTTGAAAATAACATTAGCTAATCATTTGAAATTAATTAGCCACCAGCTGTCAGTGTTAGCTAAGTGTGTGCATGTTCACAGACTGTGTTCTGTTTGGTTCTTGCTTACCTGGATGCCCCCAAGAGAAGCGACGCCCATGTAGAGAAACACACCGTAGAGCACAGGCATCGGGATGAACTGAGGACAGAAAACCACTGCACTAAATACGACACATCAATAACGAAGATTTTTAGAACCAAAAAAAAAAGCTCTGTTTTATAAAATGGCACATTTGCACTTGAATGGAACGGAGGCTACATCGACCGACGTCAGTCATCAACGCCAAACCCGCTCTCGTGCCATCCTGGACAGGTAAAGGCAGGCTGACCTTTCCAGTTTAATGTGATTAGAGACACTTTATTCCCAGTTGTGCCAGCTGGACTTACTCCTTTATTTGGTTCGAGGTTATGAATATGGAAACCTACCAGTGTTTGAGTTATTCCTGGAGTGAGACCATTAAGTTCTCTTGTTACAAAATTAAAGAATCATTTAAATAAAAAATTAAAAAAATTTTTTTTTTAAATGATCATGTTTAAATGCATCAAATTCTCATTTGAAAAAATTGATTATTTGAAACAGTCAAGTTAATATTCAATTAATTATTTGAAACACATGAAAAAAAAACGTGAAAAGTAATGAATCATTTGAAAAGTTACATGTAAAAAGAAATTGTTTGAAAGTCAGATGCGAAAAAAGTATGAATCTTTGTGAAAATGACATTAAATAAATAAAGATTACAGTGAAAATTCTTGAATAATTAAAAAAAGTAACATGAAAATAACTGAAGCATTTGAAATATCCAAATATGAAAATGAATCACTTGAAAACATCGCATATGAATAAATATAAACCATTTTAAAAACATCACATGAAAATAAATGGAATGTTTAAAAAAAATCATGTAAAAAGGAATAATTTGAAATTCAAGCATGGAAATGAATGATGTGAAAAATTATTAATTAGCCGAAAATGTATCTGATATAGAGTTGCTTTTGGGTTCAGACACACACATCATACATGATGCTTACCTGCAGAATCGGGGCGAGGAAGATGGAGACTCCGATTAAGACGAAAACCAGGATTCCCGTCAGCCGCTGTTCCCTTTAAAGCAGAGATACATTATGTAGACAAAGTCTAAAAGAAACTCTTACTGTTTAGTCTGACTTTAGACCACAGCTGAATTTGTGGTTGTGATTAATCAGATGGTGCAGCATTAATGCACTTGTTACCCAAAAACACTTATAAATGATCTTAAAGTAAAAATGGAGATCATTGGTAAATGCATTGGTACAGAGTGTTAACAATAATTCTGCTTCATCACACCAACCACTGTTGAATATCTTACAATAACAGCATGCGGAATATATTAAAAAAATCTTATTTAAAAAAAAACAGGACAAGAGTAGTTCTTTGGTTATTCCTACAGAGAGATAAATGGAAGCTCTCTTTAGGGGACCAGAGTTAACCTTTTCTATTGAGTGCATGAAAATGTCCTTAAAAAAAGAATAGATGGAAACCTTTAAAAAAAAAAAGAACCAAAGACCATCCAAAAATCCAGTAAAGAAATGTCTTTAATTTCTGCCTGTTTGATGTCCACTACCAAGCCGCGTTATTTTAGTCCTTCAAAAACTACTCCACTTTTTTGTTCATTTTCTGATGTTCACTTTTGTCAGATCTGTTGTTATTCCCTGGAAGCAGATGGAATGGAATATTTGGTGTCGCAACTACTGTAAAAAATAAATCAGCTCCTATGATTTAAATTTCATTAAAATCTCCAAAAAGATGATTTTTTTATTCAGTTTTTAAATAAGTAAATACTTTCTAAAACCACTGAAGCTGAATAACAACATCCATTATTTTATAGTGTTCCCAACCTTACCCTGAATACACACTTTGAAAGAAAAGCATTACGACTGTGTGTACCTTACGCCCAGAAACTGCGGCTGTTCCCCTGGGGCGTTGGACTCGCTCTCCATTTTAAGGGAGTCAATGTGAGCGATAGAGATGACTGTAGCCGCTACATACCACGGCAAGCCAATAAAAGAGCAGGCAGCCATCAGGACACCCACCCAGAACAGGTCCAAATGGTATCCGCACCCTTTCTGTTCAAGAGGAGAACCAAAAATATGATAAGACACTGCGTTATGGGTAATAATATTCAGTTATGATTCCTGGAACAAACATTTATTATTCCTCTCTAAGAAAGCTCTAATATTTATAAATCTGCTCTTCTATTCCCATAAAATTCTCTCACATACTGAAAATGTAAAATGCTTGTACTCATCATTTACATTTTCTAATTTTTACATAATAAACATACAATTACATAACCAACTCTCACATTCAAATAATACACTCTCATCTCCATCCATCTAGGAACCTCTGCAATCCAACTAAAGGAGGCCAATGGTGATTGTTGTTCAGGTAGTCCATGACTTACAAACATTCAAGTTATGAATTTCCGCAGATACGAACGGACCTTCCGGTTCAACCGCAGAAGTATTTCACTTGTATTGTACAAATAAAATGTAGTGTACAAGATACCAATATTTACAATTATATACGATATTTTCAGTGTGTTAGTAAATGTATAAATTATCTAAAGTCCGGTATATTGTATGTGTGTATGTGTGTGTGTGTGGGGGGGGGGAAATGAGTCAACCTCACTTGCTTCAATGAATCACAAAGTCCGGAAGCACGATGATAGAAAATGTCTGTCCTGTAAAGCTGTCCTGATGGTGAATAATCCTAAATTCGGAAAATCCTCAACAAAACAGAGTTCACAGTCCAATACAGTGGAAAACATCTCTGAGACAAAATGGTGTCTGGGATTCCCCTCGTGATTTAAAGGCGCAGAGACAACACTGTAAGATTTGTAAGATTAATTCTCTTAGGCGTGATTACAGTTTTTGGCAGTGTGGGGAAAGGGGACAGATTTAAATAAGTAAATAGGTATGCTTTACATTGTATACTCGTGTCAAAGCATATAAGACTCACTTTGTCAGATTTAAGAACAAATCGGACTTACAAACATACCCTGGAGCAGAACTTGTTTGTAAGTCGGGGACTATCTCTATTTACTCGACCATGGTAGGACCTCCAGGGAACATTCACACAATATGGGCAATTTGGAGAATGCCAATTAGCCTAATCTGCATGTCTTTGCTTTGAGAGGAAACCATCAAGCAGGGGGAGAACATGCAACCCAGGACCTAGAGGTGCAAGGCTACAGTGCTAACCGTTAAGCCACCGTAGCACCAGTACACTCTCAAAGTCATCTAAAATGTTCTCACATCCATAAAATACACTCACAATAACATCAGTTCTCACATTCAGATTAAACACACATTTAAATTCACAAAAAAAGCTCTCACATTCATATAATACATTCTTGCAATCACATAATACACTGTCACATTCATATAATACACTCTCGCATTTACATAAACTCTCTCACATTCGCATAAAACACTCTTGTATTGACATAAAAGGTTATCACGATCATATAGTCCACTCTCATATATGTATATAATGGTCAAGGTAAAACTCATTTCATTCATTTGCATTAAGCAATTACACTCACATCTATTATTTTCACCTCATATTTACATAAAAAAAAAGCTTTTACATTTACTTCAGTTTGGTTTGTGTAAAACCTAAGCATTTACCTTCAGTTTGTTCTCCTTCCTGTTAACGATGACGGCGCTGATCTGTTGATCCATGAAAATAAGGATAGTGACGAGGAGAGCAGGTATGAAGCTAGCCAGATAAACCCACCATGGGTTCTTCCCAAAGGGCATGATGATCCAGCCACGGTCTGGGCGTGTGGGCTACGTGACGGAAAACAAATCACAGTCAGAGAATCCCTTTATTCATGGAGAGAGTCAACAGACAATGTACAAGAAATCAAAAGAAATGACGTTATATGTTTTATTTTACAGCAATTTGCCAACATTTGGATTTTTATATTAATTAAGGAATAGCATCAACATTTTATACATCTATAGATATATTTAATGTAATCACATGTGTTGTAGCAGCTCTTCTTGCAATCTGTAAGAGTGTAAAATATAGTGTGTGTGTGTGTGTGTGTCCACTTTCACCTTGAATTCAGTGGGCACAATCAATTTAGGAGTCTTGAGTCCCATGAGCATGTCCAAACCCACAAACGTCATGATGGACATGAAGATGGAGAAGTCGCTGATGAGCTTCCTTAACTAAAAAAAAAAAAAAGAGCGAGAGAGACATAGAAGGACACTTCAGTAATCAGTTTCCTTGTAGATGCATTTGCCCAAATATTCTTTATCATATTGTTGTGTTTCCTGCTGCTCAGCGAACAAATATCTGACTTTATCCATCTCTGTTACTATAGCAACCAACATGTGCATGGATAAATAAACCGATATTCTGCTGTAGGCCTTAAGTCTGAAAGGAAATATCATTTTTTACACACTGCTTACGAATTTAGGAATTATTTGGTCTAAAGGTAAATTTTGAATTGCATCTTGTGGCAGAGACAAAGTGCATCTACATAGTGGGTCATATTTGTATTTTTTCACGGTGGATGTCTCTTGAACTAAAAGCTGCGAGATACAACTTTTTAAACAAGACCTTTTGACCAACCATATTCATTATTTATTATATAGCGCCTACACCAATCACAGATCTGAGCATTCATAGACATACTGTATATAAACTTATATCAAAAACTGTCAAAACAAGCAAAAGAAAGGTCTCTGAATTTTTCTTTTGCTGTACTGACCAAAAGTAATGGCACCATATTTTATATTATATTTAATTTTGGACTCATTTGAAGCTACCGTCCAATTTGGAGCTAACTGAACTTTCAGTATGTTGGTACACATTTACCCTCTGAATTTATAATTGCATCTTGTTGCTCAAATGACAACTCTGAGCCATGCACCAGAATGAAATCTCTAGAGAACGCAAAGCTGTAATTGGTTTCTAATCAGGTTAATGTTGCTCTTGTGGCGCATCGTGTTCATCTACATTCTATGAACATCTGGCAGGTTTCCAGTGTCTCCATATACATGGACTGAATTGCTAATAAAAGTGGGCAGGACTAGTCTTGGGTTAAGCTTATGTCAGATGATTGCATTTCTGGTCTTGTAGTCCCGGCTTCTAGGTTTATGGGATTCATATTGTTTATTCTTTCCCTTTTGGCATATGGATGAATGCACTCTCTATTTTTTCATTCGTGCTTGTCCGGTACCTTTGTAGGAAAGTAGCGACTAAATTTGAACTTCTTTAGCGACACGGTCATGGAGTAGGTGCCGAAGAACAAGATGAAAGACATGAGCGCTAAATCTGGGACAAACTTGCAGGAGCTTCCCACCAGCTGGCCGCTATATTTCAGACACTCCTTCTTGCTGAGCTGACTCCAGTCAAGAGCTGTTATATTCATCTGGAAGAACATGACAGACAGAGAAAGAGAGAAAGAGAAAAGTGAGGGAAGCGGTGAGGTGACAGTGAGCGTGAGGTCCATTAATAAAAAGTAGATTAAACCCCAAAAAACACAAGGATGGTTCGATGTACTTTCATCTTGTCACCTTTCAGGACCGCCTGAGACTCGCAACATTTGAATATAAATGAGAGTCGTTTAAAGTCATGAATTGAAAGTTTGCAAGGCTCGATCCCTTCGTGCATCAAAAGTCTTATGCTTTTTTAAACAGACAGAGAAGCACTTACACCAAAGAGAGCAGACGTGTTATCGAGCACAGGAACTACAACACCGAAGAGCATTGGAGCCACTAAAGAAACAAGAGGGGGGAAAGAGAGAGAGAGAGAGAGAGAAAATGATAAGAATTAGCAGAATGGAGGGAAGAAACAAATTAGAGATGGGAATTGGGTTTGTATTTGTTTAAAAGCATCACATCTGTGCGCTACAAAAGTCAACAGATGGGCTTGGAATAGAAATTACAATCAGGGAATTTTAATTTTACGCTGTAAAATGCCCAAGCGAGTGAGAGAGAGAAAGAAAGAAAGAAAGAAAGAAAGAAAGAACAAACCTTGGAATTTCATTTGTGTCAGTACGAGGCAGATATCAACTCAAGGCAGAGTTTATGTTTAATTAAAAATACATTTCAGGCATGGACAAATCCAAAAGAGTAAACTATATTCAAAGGATAAAGTCTATAGGTAAAGTCTCAGAAGTGACTAAAGTCTCAGAATATTTAATCATCTGGAGTTTATAAAAAAGTATCATGTCATCATAATGCACGAAAATCCATACTCACTGAGAAACTGAGAAATTGTAACATCTTTGGTTAATATAAAACTTTGGTTTTAACAGTGCCTGCACTGATTATTTCCCCAAAACAGCATGACACAGAGTATTTAATTCCCCACTATAGGCAGAACCCAATAAACAACCAGACAGGGTGAAAAGTGCTGATCAGGATCCAATGATTGTGGTTAGAAATCTAAAGGACTAGAATGAGGGTTTGAACAGTGGTTTGTATTTTAGCTGAGGATTCTGGGAAAGGGTTGAGATCACGGTCTTCATTCGGAGCACGTTAGCTGAGCAACGACATCAACGTGGATACTCACACATGCAAAACGGCGGCCATGTTTGCAGCAAAAAAACAAGGACAATGCAAATCAGTTAATGATTATAAACCTACGGGTTTTCTAATCAAACAGGAAATGCATTCTTCATCAGTATTTATTCTTAGTGGTAATTCTGATCACATTTTACAGTGAAATCTTGGGAATATGCTAGATTTTTATTTTTTGGCTTCTTTGTTTCAGTATTGGAAAAACTGTTTATTCAAATTTTTCATGTTTAACTTTTCATATTTAACATAGAAATAAATGACAACAGCAAACCTGTTTAATTTAATATGTTTTAATATTACATTTAATATGTTTTAAACACATTTTCTACCTTTGGTATCCAACCTTCTACCCCTTTCCTCAATGATCTAAAATACACTATACTGTAAGGACAAAAGCATCTGGATAGACCTGTTAATTATTCAATTCAGATGTTTCAATCAGGCCCCTTATTCCCAGTGAAGGGCAATCTTAATGCTTCAGCATACCAAGACATCTTGGTCAATGCTACGCTTCCAACTTTGTTGCAACAGTTAGGGGAAGGTCCTTTTCTATTCCAGCATGACTGTTCCCCAGTGCACAAAGCAAGGACTATAAAGACATGGTTTGATGAGTTCGGTGTGGAAAAACTTGACTGGCCTTAACACCGAGCCCTGATCTCAACTCCCACCATTGGGATGAACAGGATTGGAGATTGCGAGCCAGGCCTTCTCGTCCAACATCTGACCTCAAACACAATTCCCATAAACACACTCCTAAACTTTGTGGACAGCCTTCCCAGAATAGTTGAAGCTGCTATAGCTGCAAAAGGGGGACCAAGTATATGTATTTGAATACAATGTCTAGTTTTGCTATATACTTGTGTCCTTATAGCGTATAATATATCCAGTAGACCTAATATACTGTTATACTCTATCCTAAAAAATTGAAATTCAAAGTTAAATATATTGAGTCAAAGATTCAAGATTAACTTGTACCATGCTTGTAACCCTGCGCCTAGAATGGACTCACTCGTGTCTGGCGCGACACATTCGCACTTGTAAGAAGTGATGAAGTCGGGCTGGAAGTCGGTGTTGATGGGATAGTAACTGAAGGACCCGGCCATCTTCTTGAGGGCGTCTGAGATGAAGATGAAGGAGATGAGGCTTGAGAAGCCCTCCTCGGTGAAGCGCGTCATGTATTGGATGATATAGCTGGCGTCAGTGGCGACCAGAAAGAAGCACTGGATACACGAGTGCAGGCCGATCCACAGCCTCAGCTCCATGTAGTCTATACTGCTGCTCCTGGGACGGGAGAGTAGTGACATGCTCAAGGACGGTTCAGGAGTTAAATTAATGCTGTTTGCAAAATAATAAAAAAAAAAGTCATAGTCGATGTAAGCTGCAACAGTTACCAAGCAACAAGTAACAACCCTAAAGGTTTAATTATTGTCATCGGAGTAAACGAAATAAACAGAAAAACAATTAAATATGCAATAGCATTAAATAACTGCACTTCTGACAATATAAAGCTTTTCGTTAATGCCTGATATCTCAGATATTAATAGAAATCAGACATTTTTTTTCTATTTTTTTAAGCTTCTGGATAAAGCTGTTAAAACCCATATGTTTCACTTATATGACACATTTAAGTTAAAGACAAATAAAGCTGAAGACTAAAATAAACTTTTCTTCCATTTAAAGTCAGGGTGGAAAAAAATACTAATATCATAGAGATTTACAAACTTTTGACTGGCAGTCTCAGCTCATTAAATGAATATTAATAGTTTCACAGTTTGCTCATTTATCTCATTTATCATTAATTATACCGAATGTGAAAACAATACTGTGGCACAACCACAGGGAACCCATTTCAAAGTCAAATTTATGAATCTTGAAGCAAAACCGCCTCAGTGGGTCAAGAGTGGCTTCAGATCGTGATGAACCGCTGTTATTCACACAGGTAACAAATGCATTGAATCAGGACGCGAATTAGTCATGGCTGAACGAACGCTGCAGGCATCACACACTGTGTCAACGACAGACGAATGATGAATGCCTGCTGGGCTGACGGATATACGCTCATTCTTGAAAAAAAAAAGGCGTCCTGGAATAATCCTAGTCGGAAACTATAGCGCAGGGGTCAAAGCGTGTATACAGTATATCACTGCAAGTTCATGTTTTTCTGTCTGGCGTTTAAGTCTTTATGATATGAAACTGATGCTGGTTATATGTGTGGGAAGGCTATGACATTAAAAGTAACAACAGCATTTAAAAGAGGCGAAGTTAGTGTGGGTTTTCAGTAGATGGCGCTGCAGTGGCTGAGCTGCGTTATTGGACGGGTTAGGTGATGTCATGGGAAGTTACCATTATTTCATAATTCGGTTAATATTTTGTCATTTTCACTTCCCTTTGAGCCTCATGATACCATAGTATGAGTGTTAAGACCAGAGCCAGACACAAGTTAGACAATGGACCAGAGAACAAGGGAAGGGAAACAGGAATCGTTCAGGAGTCGTTTACTTGCTGAAATCGTAGAGCAGTTTCTCGAAGATGAGTATGGGTCCGGTGGAGCTGAGGATAATAAGGGGCTGACCGGCAAAAAGGCAGAAAACTGTGCCTGCCAAGGCCGTACCCAGGAAACTCTCCAGTACTCCCTGAAAGAAAGAAAGAAAGACCGAGTGAAAGAGACCTTCTAGAACAAACCAGACTCGCAATAATTCGAAATAAGAAAGAAAAGGAGAGTGACTTTACTACTCTCTAGAAAGTTTACCTGGTAATTGTCTGTTGCGTCTCCCAGCAGGCCGCCAAACGTAATTGCGTTGGTGATGCAGCCCAGATATATAAAGAGCACAGCTGAGACTGACTGGATGTGAAAACCCTCATAAAAGTCACTGGGATACCAGGGAAGTTTCCTCTTGATGTCCAGGAACAGACCTCCACAAAATCTGTCATATACACACACACAAATAGAGATAGGAAGGGAAAAGAAGGACAGACAGGAAATCATAGTAGTAGCAGTAGTTAAGGACGGCACAGTACGTTGGCCTTCTGTTTACTCTAATTCTGCTTTCACTCGATTTTTATGGCCATATTTATCAGCCCACAATTGTCCTCACTGGGCATTTTGGAGCCATCCCCAATTATCTGCACTCTCCAGACTAGCCAAGCAAAATCTTTTAGTGTTTCACGGAGACTGAAGCACCCTCCAGTCCATCATAAGCCTGCTAACTGCAATGACACTCCTGTGTGATAATTGGAACTCGCCTGCCGGTGTATGCCAGCTCTTCACCGAGCTCATGTGGCACGGGCATCTCCTCGTCCTCAGCAGTACCGCCCCCGGGTCCTGCAGCGCCGTTCATCTGGCTCAGCTCGTTCAGAGAGAACACTGACTTCCTGAATCAGGGAGAAAGGAGTAAGGACTTGACGTAGCTGAAGGATAAATGGTGCAGCAAATGGATAATCATTAACTACAAGCTTTCTCATTTGTAGCTCAAGCATGCCAGTGGCAATTAGTAAGTCATTTCCATGAAAGGTTTAATGTATGCACTAGACTGTGCAGGAATGAGCATGAGGTGGCATTGTTTTTTCTGCCTTTATTGCTTCTGAATACTACATAGAGTGTATGTTGTGTCAAATTAGAAGCTGTGAAGCTGTGAAATTGTTATATCTGAGGGTTTATTCTTAAACAACACAAAAGCACAACAAAAGTAAATCATGTTGTGCATGGGGATAAAGCTGGAAGACAAATTGTCTACATGGCTAGAAAACTAACTCTTTATTTCTGTGAAACTACAGTTATTTTTAAAAGCCCACATCCTGTATCTATCCATTTTCCTGAGTATTCTGGCTTTACCTCTTGTCAGCAGATGGCACTCTTTTGGGAGGCTCAATGCGAATTTTGGGGTCCCACTCGCCAGGTGGAAGGACAGTTACTTCATCCAGGAACTCATCGATTCCAGCAATCAGGTCCTCTCGGTCCCGGGCCTTATACGCCACATCACTAAAGAGCTGGAGATAACATTTGCAGAGTTACACACACAACACTGGATTTCGTAGTGTCCCCGGGTTGGATTTTGATTTGCTCTGAATCTATGAAAAAGAAGATTATATTCATGCTTACATCGTCGACCATCAGTGTAGCAATAGCACGGCCAATTTCGTTGTAGGACTTGGCTTTGCCAGGAGGGCCCAGAAGCACAAACAAAAACCTGTGGTAGAACAACTGATTCAAAAACCATACTTACATTATACATTATTAAATATCTGAAGGTCTTTATTTCATTGTTGCCAAATATTCAGAAAATCTTCTGAATAGAAAAGTCACAGGATATTCATGATGGTACCTGGTAGAAAAGAATTAATAATGGTAAGAAATTCTTATGGTATTAAATTTTAGGCAGCAGTGTACTGTATTGTTGAAGTTTTCCTCACTGATCATAAAGAACCAGACTTTGGGGTTAAATGAAAATGCCCTTAGTAATTAGTGTGTACCTGGTCATTGGTGTACAATGTAAATGTGGTATATTGGCAGGTATTTGGACCTTGAAAATGTAGGACCTTACAGGACCTTGCTCTGGAATGGTAAATGTAGTGCTTGGTGGGGAATAGACCTTGATAAAGAGTGGTAAATGTGGTTCATGGTGGAAACCAAGACCTTGATTTAGAATGGTGAATGCAGAACTTGGCCAGTTCTGAGACCGTTCTGGCCACTAAATATCACATTTATTATTCATTACTCAGGTCTCGTTACCTAACTACTTCATGCAGTGGCAAATGTGGTATGTTTTGTACTTCATTGGCACTGGCACCATATAGAATGTGGTGCTTGAAGGTATTCGAGATTTGGTTCTTGGTAGGACGTGCAATCTTGATAAGGTTTGTCAATATTTGTACCTGGTGGGTACTGGAACCTCAGTCAGGCCTCCTAGTGTTGTGGCTTGTGCGAGTCGTACAAAGGCCACGAAGGGTTTGTCGAGGAAGTCCACCTCACCAACAAGAACATTGGAAGCCTCTGCATCTCTGGGGATCTTCTTTATGAACTTGTTCTTTAGCTGCAGTCACAATTAATCAAATATAATGTCAGATATTAACGTCAGTATTAATGACTCATGCATTTTGTCCTTGTTTTTTTTTATATCAGGTATAGCACATATTTCTGTTTTTCACATATGACAGACTACAACTGACTTTTTATTGAATTATTTAATGGTCTTTGGTATAAATTAAATTCTTTTGTTAATTCTAGAAATTAAAAAGGAGATCTTGCTCACAGATCCCTTTTTTCCTATAATCGTTTCTATTATAATTTTAATTACACAGAATCTAATTATAACTGCTTGACCGTACTCCAAAAAAAGGTTGACAAATGTACTCCAGTTTTGTCTAATGCATTCTCCTGGGCTTTATCAGCTTCTAAAAGAAGGTAATTGTTATTTAATTTATTCAGGAAAGTGATTTGTCTATCAGTGTGAAAAGTCATTCGCTTGCTCATTTTGTCAAGCGCTTATCCTGTTCAGGGCCGCGGGGAGCCTGGAGTCTGTCCCACAGGACTTGGGGCATGAGGCAGGATACATTCTGAATGGGGTGCCAATCAATCGCAGGGCACACAAGCAACCACACACTTACACATTCAAACACACACATTCTACGCGCAATTTGGAAATGCATAATTATTGCATAATTTGCATGTCTTTGGACTGATACACCAATTTCATGAGAACTGAATTTGAAAAACACATTTATGTCATTCTAAATTAAGAACAAAGTACTTCAGTCTAACCTGAGTTATGATATATTAATATTTAACATAGTTATTCTTAAAAATTATATATATATATATATATTTGGTCTTTTCCATGGAGAACTCCGCCCACCCCATCCACATGGCATGATGGCACACTGACCCGTTTGATGTGGATGAAAATGATACAACTCGTACACTGTGCCCTCCAACCCCTCTTTTCACCAGCATCATCAAAACACTATCTGAGCAAATATGGAGGAGTGATGCTTTCAATACCAAGGAGTATCGATGCTATCCTGCTGGCTCGTAACACAAATAACGCTTTCCCTTTAATTTGTCACCTGTCCGTGTGTATATATTTCAGCTGCAAGGTTTTATTCAATCAAAAGCTTAAGCTCCTCTGGAAATCAATTTAGCACAGAAAGTCTGAAAGGCGCCTCTGCCTTCGGACACAATAGTAACTAAAGCTATAACGGCAGATGAAAATGAATAGAGGGGGGAAAAAGATGGCCAAATGTTTATTTATATATGTTTATACTGTATATAAATATTTTTTACAACCGTTTGCTAGTGAAAAGTGAAATAAAAAAGGAAATAGTCTAGTTGCTATGGCAATCGTGCAGTAACTCCTGTGTCCCTGTTCAAACAGTGTGTGTGTAAATGTCAGAGTGTGAGACACTCCCCATCCAGCATACACAAAGCTGATGAATAAGGCGCCGTGTACCTGGTCAGTGCTTGGCGTGTCCGCGATGTCGTTCATACTTCTGCTCTGGGCGTGACCTGCGACACACAAAACCCTTTCGCATTAACATAATTAAAATTTACATAACAACATACAGAAAGATTGAAAGAAAACAAATGTACCAGTTATTAATATTCCTACAGTATAGTTTGTAATACTGATGCAGAATAAACGAACACTAAGAATAAACAGAGTCGAATCGCTGATCTTAAACCCAAACATGCATGCATGATATAATTTGCAAGGAACTACACTCATGATTTCATTTGCTGAACGTATGCTTAATTAAAATTTCATGGACAAAACACAAGCTAGACTCATCAGTTGCTACCCGAATCTTAAAATCGATTTCTAACTCTATAAGGGCTTGACCGGGTCACGTTTCTTTTCCCCCCTTTTAATTGGTCTTGATGAATTAATGCAGATGTACCAAGACGTCCGTAGCTGCCTCCATGTTTGCTGTGCAGATCCTCTATGGAGCGATTGAAGCTGGCACCGGCTGCTGGAATCCGAGCTGGACTACGACCTGATACACACACACACACACATACACACACATATTCTTTAGGAAAGTGTTCTATGTTTAATCTAATATGCAATCTGGTTATCTAATATGGTACTGGAGAGAATGTGAATATACTCTTGAGAACCCATTTACTGTCTAGTTACACATACTGCACAATTCTTAAAGGTTCTTGTACACTTTCAGACGTAAGAATGTTTTATGTTATAAAATTCAAGCCTTTTTTTGGGTGTGTGATGGGCAGAAGGTGATGAAAAGGAAGTGAAGATGACTCACTGGGGGCAGAGTTGCCCTTGCCGATGTCAGCCAGCGAGCGGTGGATGGGTTTCTTGGTCTGGTGTCTATGCTTTCTCAACAGCACAAAGCTGATCTTGTCCCTCAGCTCGGGACTGACCACGCCCTCCTCGATGTGCCGCTCGATGATGTCGTCTATGGGTGAAAGGTGAAAAATAAAGGTAGAAAATAAAGAAGGAGAAACAGATACCAACTGATGAAAACAGCTGCATCCAAGCCTTATGTCACCAAGTGCAATACAAAGCATGGGATACGGTGGTGTAAAGCACGGTGCCACTAGACTCTAGAGCAGTGGAGACGTGTTCTCTGGAGTGACAAATCACTGATGGCTATCCGATGGATGAGACTGGGTTTGGCGGTTGCCAGGAGAACGGTACTTGTCTGACTTCATTGTTCCAAGTGTAAAGTTTGGTGGAGGGGGGATTATGATGTAAAGTTGCTTTCCCTCAGTGAAAGGAACTCTTGATGCTTCAGCATACCAAGACAATTTGGAGATTTCATGCTCCCATCTTTGTGGAAACAGTTTGGGGACGGCTCCTTCCTGTTCCAACATGACTTCGCACCAGTGCACAAAGCAATGTGCATAAAATCACGGATGAATGAGTTTGGTGAAAAAAAACTTGACCCGATAGAAGACCTTTGGGATGAATTAGAGCGGAGACTCCGAGCCAGAACTTCTTGTCCAACATCAGTGTCTGATCTCACAAATGTACTTCTGGAAGAATGGTCAAAATTCCCATAAACATACTTCTAAGCCTTGTAGAAAGCCTTCCCAGAGGAGTTGACTCTGTTATAGTTGCAAAGGGGGCGGGGCCAACATCTTATTAAACCCTATGGATTAAGAATTGGATGTTACGCAACCGAATATTTTGGCAATATAGTGACACCAGGAACTGGCTAGTATCACTATGATTGACAAGTATGCCCCACCCACCCAGAAAGCCTAGCCAGTTTTGCTCTCCTGGACTTCCAAAGAGGGGTGTGGTAGGGGTCAGGGGGGTGTAAATACTTATGCAATCAATACTATTCTTGTGTGTAGATTCAAGACATGTAATCTCAGTTAAATCCCTTTTTTCATGCCTTCAAGAGAGGAATGAATATGTATGCAAGGCACAGTATCTTCTAGTCTAGATTATTGGTAATTTCTTTTCTTATAGAAAACGATCTTACCGACGATCTGTGGCAGCGAGTATCCGTCCAGGTCCAGCAGCACGACACCGGTTTGCAGACACGTGCGCAGCTCGAACAGGCTGTGTAGAGACAACGTGGAGACGTGCGGTTTGCTCCAGCGCTCGCCGCCCTCCTCAACCTTCTCCTCGAACTTTACCCACCTGAGAACGTACATACACAAACACACACACGACTCGATGACAGGAGACAAGGGGCAGCATGCTGCAGTTCATCTATATTTATTATCAGCGGGAACCTGGTGTTTGTGAAGTGTAGAATTCCTGGCACTGCCTTTGTATTCTATGTGTGTGTGGTGTGTGAGTGTGTGTGTGTGTTGCAACCTGGCTGATTCCCTCCACTCGAGCTCCTCTCCCTCATGTTGGAGGGTGTCCATCTCGGTGAAGAGGGTGGGCGTTGGCATGGTGTCTTCATCATCTCCTAAAATGTACCTCAGGCGCTCTGCAGCCGGGGACACTTAGAGACGAGACAAACACACACCGAGAATAATGAACGCGCAGCAGGAAAACACATGCTGTTAGGAATTTTTTTATTTTATTTCGTCTGTTGATGATTTAGTGGGAGGACGACTTAAAATTAGCGTCCTGCTCATGGTCAAGCAGGTGCTGTAAATGCTGCCTATAGTGATTGGGATTGTGACGTCACACTGCGGTGCATTCTGTAAATTTTGCGATGGTTTGCTGTACCCAGCCTGTACTTCATCAGCGCTAGCGGTCAGGTGCACATAGTCGATTTGCTGTACATGACTGTAATCCTAAAAAAGAGATAAGAGGACACAGGACAAATACATAAATCAACATTTGTTAATTGCCTTTCTCTCTAATTTGTCAGTGAAATATTTAAAATGCTTCTGCTGCTGTTCATCCATTACCATGTGCTACGCATTATGAAATATTGAACAGCATTCGATAGCTAACGTTACCGCTAAACACACCAGATGTGTTTTCTTATCAGCCGAGCAGATAATCATGAATTTCACAAAATGACGTCATGATACCCGATCTCTATACACTAACTTTGGTTCTTACTCGTGAGACAGAAACCAAGCAGGTTCTTATTTTATTTGATTTTATTTTTAGAACAAAGCCACTGCACATCATCAGACTCAGCGTGACAGGAAAACGAGTAGTTTCAAATACGGTTCACATCTTTTTATTCTGCGTTTCTTTTTCTGTTGCTCTATTTATATAACGAGGCAGAGAGAAAGTTTTTTTATTCCCTCAGCTGCATCGCTTGTTTGCCTGAAGTGCACCCTGTGATTTGTAGTGAAACTTTCGCTTGTTGAACAATTACACATTCGCTTTTGCTGCCAAGTTTTCACGTCTGGTTCCAAATGTCTCTGCGCTTTCTTTAGAAATGCTTAGAGAGGGGGTGGAGACTTGCAGGATTGGGAAATATTGTGCTAGAGTACTAATTTAGGACACCTGTACTTTAATACAACTCTGTCAAGTAAACTATCAAGACAAACTTTTTATTTTTTTGTTTTTTTCACTTTGTTGATTCGAGCACTGCATCCACACCAGCGTTGCTTTTTAAACTGGCTGGAAAGGAAAATAGCTTTATAAAAATATTCATCCATTTATTCATTTGCTATACCGCTATATTCTGTACAGGGTCATGCAAAGCCTGGAGCCTATCCCAGGAGACTTAGGGCACAAGACGGGGTACACCCTGGACAGGGTTCCAATCCATCACAGAGCACACACACACACACACAATAATTTATATATAATCAATAATTTAAACTCAAAATAATTTATAAGTTCTGTTTAAAAATCAATCAGTCTAACAATAAAATGCACTTTGGAAGCACACTTTGTCAATCTTACACTCTTTTCCTTTTGCGGTAGAAGGTTAGCAGATAGCTGCCGCTGTCAATCACTTTGCAACTTGACAAAGTTGCAAATTACACACGGGTCTGGTAATCCAGATACCCCCCTTTATTTTATTTATGTGTAGCGAATGACAGGGCTCCCACAGAGAGAGAGAGCAATCAAGGGATCACAGTCCAGACACCCCTTTCCCAGCATGCATGGTGCCACCCTGATAACCTTATCTGGTTCGCAATCTTAAGGGGGACGTCTGTAAAACTAAGAAACTCCACAAGGCCAGATGCTTTGAAGTAGACCCAAAAAACCAAGGGTGTAAATCGGCGATCTGGTAAACAAAGAAGACTGTTTTACAGCTTCACCCCGAGCTGGGGGGAG
>JAQMYJ010000014.1:4203705-4215490 GCA_030014305.1 Clarias laeviceps | reverse complement strand
AATGCGTTGGCATTGTGTCCACAGTAAAATGTCTACACTTATTGGTGGACAATGCAACCGTCATTCATTGTCTTTATGTAAACCCTACATGTTAATGATGAAGAATGCCGTCAGCCATTCATTGTCATTATTACATTAAAACGCTACATATACTAAAATTGTAGTGAGAGATATTATCCACAAATATATCATTGGTAAATTTCATGACAGATTGTTAATATGGCAAAGCACACACCTCTACCTCACTCTGTCTAGTCAACACCTCTGATTGTATTCATAAGCAGGCAGAAATTAACTACTTGTACCCCAAAGCCAGCTCAGAACCAAGCAAACCGTTAGACAGGGATTACGACTGGAAACTTTTCAGAGAGCTCTGCTGAGCAAAGAGCAAAGCCGGCGCCAGGAAGACACAGAAAGTTTAGATAAACCTGAGGGTCACTATGGGGACAGCAAGCTGCAAGTTCTTGTCCAAGATGATCAGAGTGTCCAAGTTCATTTACAGTACCACTATATAAAGTTTGGATTTATTTTCTACATTCTACAACAATACTGCGGATTTCAAAACTATGAAATAACACACATGGAATTTGGTAATTATGTAACAACAACAACAAGAACAGTCAGTTGTAATTTTATGACATGACGGTCAGCTGTTCTGGAGCTGTTCTTTCAAGTACAGTATTGTCAAGTCCATTTGCAAAACCCATCAAGCACCATGATGAAACTGTCTCTCATGAAGACCTTCCCAGGAAAGCAAGACCAAAACTGACCTCTGCTGCAAAAGAGAAGTTCATTTATTGTCACCAGCCTCAGAAATCACCAATTAACAACCAGCACATCAGATTAGAGCCGTTATGAAGAATTTACAGAGCAGATACGTCTCAATATCAACTGGTCAAAGGAGATTATTGCATATATTGGACGCCTTCAGAATTGTTTTAAAGTGTAGAAAGAAAGAAAAATTAGGGAAGACCATGGAGAAGAAGGTCTCGTCTTTTTACAAGTTACAGAATTTAATCTAAAATCCAATCCAAACACAGAGCAAAGCAGCCAAAGGGTAAAGAGCCAAGCTCATGGGCTCAACCTTTAGAATCATAAAAAGAACAGAACCTTAATGTAAATATCAAACAGAGATGTAATATTGGAATTTGAAATTGAAGATTTATTTATTTATTTATTTATTTATTTATTTATTTTTCTGTTTTTCGAGTGGGTGGTTAGTCGGAGAGGAAGAGAGAGGAAGATAAAATAATTCTTTCACATTCAACTATACAAACACAAACAGAAAGGAAACACGTCTGGTTCAGTTAGACCAAAAAGATCGTCTACTTAAATGTAAATCATAGGAATCAAGTAATAAGTTTCACTCTTGAATCTCGAACATTAATAACCTGCTTGTTGAGGGTTTTGTTCTATTTAGGTCATAATGTACTGATTCCAATCCAAAGTGAACTCTAATTAGGTTTGTGCTGTTGTAAGAGCACCCCTAAGGGGATCAATACTATCGAGTGCTGCATTGATGAGAACCTAAATAAAAAAAATAAAAAAAAAACACCAAGCCATTACTGTCTTTGTTTCCTGTTACCAAAGGAATAAGTGCTAATTTGCTAAAAGATTAAGGAGCAAGTCTGTTCTCTTCAGCTACTTAACCACATCATTATTTCTTGTGACATAAAACTGTAAATCCGTCCGTATGCATTGCATGAATGTGTGACGTTCGTCATCATGTCATCGAATACCAGCATGATTGTGTGTTTAAGAAAACGATTGGGACATTTTCTCAAAATGTCTAGTGATGAATTCACGACAAGGCAGGTAGAAAACCTCCAGTCATAACATAACAGCTTCTGGCGCTTTGAACAGGATCGGCTTGAAACTAATTGTACAGTAAATATTGTATACTTTAACACATCAGCACTAAAGTAGTTCAAGTTGAATTATTCAGGTGTTGCACAAATCCATGCTCGTGTTTTTAAAAAATCTTTTCCTCGTCCATGGAGTGCTGTCTGATTCAGGCTCTTTATCTGGCTTGGTTTCGCATTCGTGATTCATATCCGTGATCGTTCTGTTTTCCATCGTCCATGCTGTTAAAGAGATTTCTTGCACATGAAGAACCGAGTGTCGGTGTTATAACCCTGAGAATCGGACGTTATGAGTGCGACCTATGAATGGACGCCGTTAATCTGCTTAGATCAGGTGGGAAGTTTAACTCCAGCTAAGTGTACAGCATGCAGCAGCAGGGGAAAAAATCAGCCAAAGCCCAAAGCAGGAACACATTCAAATGCATTAAAGAATATTAAAGTTATACTTCCACCTCAATTTGAGCAGCTCTACAGTACAAATGTGTATAACAGTATAGCACTATGTTACAGTATACTGTATGCTTATCACAATATTGGTATTAAGACTTAAAGAGTGAAGTTCTTACACTTTTGGAATTATTTTGACAAAAATGTATATATTATAATAATTTTATTATTAATCTATATAGTATAAACTTTAGAACATATTATTGTAAATAAAAAGATAAAGTGTTTTATTTTTTTTAAAGGTAGGACAAAATACTTGAAAAAAGTTTTACGGAATGCAATATGCACTTTTTTAAGGCTTTAAAATTAATTAAATTTTTTTTTTTTCAAATTTGGTAGAAAAAATGACAAATTTACCAAATTAGTCCAAAATTGTAACATTTTGTCTACATTTTGTTTACGAGTTATACACTGCCTGGGCAATAAAAACTCATTTTTAGTTTTATTTACACACACAATATGGTGGCCAGTTCATGTGTGAAAATCATTCCTCATGATCCCAGAACCAAACTTTCAAAGTCCTGGAATATTCCCGTCCCATCAGGAAAGAAAAACTCCCTAGATTTTCCATAGATAACCTGGTCATTCAGTACATTCAGGTCGTCAGCTGACACAAATTTTATTGCCACATAACGTTACTAAGTCTAGACCTGAGCAACTGAAGCAAACCCCAGATCATAACACTGTCTCCGGAGGCTTGTACAGTGGACCCTATGCATGATGGGTGCATCGCTTCATGTGCTTCCCTTCTTACCCTGACACGCCCATCACTCTGGTATAGGGTCAATCTGAACTCATCAGATCACATGACCTTTTTCCATCGCTCCACAGTCTAATCTTTATGCTCCCTAGCAAACTAATGAGCATCACTAACAGAGGGTTTTCTTATAGAAACACAGATATTTCTAAACCCAGTTCCAGTCACTTTAAATCTCCCTAATTGTTTTTTTTTTTTTTTTTTGCTTGACGCAGCCCAATAATTTCACCCTTTTGAAATGGCAAAATTAAAATTATTTTCTAAAATTATTAAAAGAAATTCTTAAAATACTGATGACACACATAATAAAACTGTATAATATATAATAGATGACAATAACGACAGATACTGTATATTAACAACATGAAATTGTTGTGGATTTCGTTCTTTTCAAACAAAACTGAAAAAATCTTAAATTCTGGTGTCTGATTGATCAGGAGGTGTAAGGATTAGGATTAACATTAACACACACACACACACATTCCAATACATTATTGGAGGCGACAAAAGAGGCGACTTACACTGTGATTTCCAGGCCTAATAATCACTATAAGAATTGGAATGAGTCTCCAGTGTCAGTGTAACAGTGTAACAGTCAGTAAGTTGGGGGAAAGTTTTTAGGCCAGTTGAGTTTATGCTTTGTGGTTTCTTAGTGGCGTGACAAGCTGTGCTGTTCTGCCTTTTCAACTTTAAAAAAGAAAAAGAATTAGAGAGCCTGGTGAGAGGACGAGTGCGGGTCTATAACTGCTATACCAAAAGAAAGAACAGGACCTAATTCCACTCGCCAATTTTCCACAACATTAAATGTAGTTCTAAACATTAAAAAGTGCGACGTGTTGGATTTTACAATAAACGCTACTTTTCCTCCCAGCATGGCTAAACATAGTCTTCTAGAATAGATTGTTTTTCTTTTCATTCTTTTAAATTTAAAGCCTGTGTCTACATGAATATGATTTATATTGCTAAGAAATGGGACATGGTTCGTAATTTCAATACAGAATCAGTGGGTCTACGTGACACGCAGTAATAAGACAAGAATAAACCATTCCAGGTTTTATTTTAAAAGCGTTCCTGAGGGACGGAATGAGAAAAATATAATTATTAGTTCATTTCGAAATAAATTCTTATTAGTTGAATTGATTAGAAATAATGGCCTCAGACAGACCCTATTGAGGCTCACAGTAGGTAACAGTTTTGTTTTATGAGACTGTACAGCACCACGGAAATCTCATCAATATCCGCTGTGCACAAAATACACCTTGGTAATTACTGCTTATATTTTTAATTTACCGTCCATTCCGAGTTCATGTACTTAGCAACCATACATGATGTCTCCTTAGAATGTATACCAGTGTAATAGCAAAGTATAGACGAGCATGAGTCAAGAATAATCTGCACGCCGGTTATATTAAAACTTCTGTTGTCGGCTCTGTCTTATCAGCTCTTTCCGTTCAAGACTCCTGTTTTCTCCCCAGTCACAGCGGTGCAGGTGTGAACATGTTACATCAGTTCATTTGCAATGATGTGTGTTTTTTTTTTTTGTGGTCTGAGGGTGTACCGGGTGCTGAAACTTCTCACAGGAGAACATAAACAGAAGTGTTCACTAAGGAATGTGAAAGTTTTTTTTTTTTAAAGAAAATCACTACTGGTGATGAGACATGGATTCATCACTACGAGTCTGAGAGTAAACGGCACAGTGTGGAACGGAAACGTCCTCAATCACCGACCTAGGAAAAGGTCAAAAGTCAACAATCAGCTGGAAAATTCATCAGTGTTTACAGTTTTCTGGGATCCTCAAGCGCCAGTACTGGAACATTATCAGGAAAAGGGTTCAACAATCAACTGTGCTTATTACAGTGAGACGCTTATTGAAGAGCTGAAGCCTGAACCTCAGATTAAACACAGAGGACTGATATCTAGGGGTGTTGTGATCTTGCACATCTGCATACTTCTGCCCTCACGGTCAGCACTCTGCAAAAGCTTTTTTGAGTTTGAGGTGTTAAAGCGTCCTCCCTATAGTCCTGATCTCACACCATTAGACTTTCACCAGTTTGGTCCCCTGAAAGCAGCTATACAAGGATGAAGATTCACTTGTGATGAAGAAATGTAGACAGCGGTGGATTCGTGGCTCACAGCTCAGCCTAAAATTTTTTTTTTTATGAGGGAATACGAAAAAAAGCAAGGAGATTATGTCAAAAAAAAAAAGATGTATTTGACTTTTCTAAAAGAATAAATTCTACAGCCAGAGTGAAGATAATATTTTGACTCTCTCTCGTACATATACTTTAGCATTATCTGAGTGTGTGAGTGTGTGTTATCTATGTTTCTGATTTTTTTCCCCCCCAAAAAAGCCACTCACTAGTGCGGCTGACGTCAGGTGGATGAAGGCTGTGATCTGTTTGTTCTGGATCGTAGCGCTCAGTGTCCTCTGACTCATAGCGGTCGTGACGCTGATGATCATGGTGCACGCCCCTCTCTATGTCCGTGATGTCATGACTGGAGATGGACGAGTGCCTCCGGCGACGTTTGCGCCTGTAGCCACGTGGCACCGGTACACCGATATAAATGGACTGATGATCTGCAGATAGAAATCAGTAGAGATTAAGTAGAAACAACAAGGAGAGATGTTGAGGACAAACAACTCACATCTAGCAAATGAAACACAAAATTAAAAAATAGCTAACAAATAACACCCAGCAGGACAGCAAGCTAAAGCAGATATAGGACACAGAAACGCCCATAATCAAGAATAAAGACATTGAAAGTGCACATTTAGGACAAAAACATCAGAATGCTTAATGCTTAACAACAGTTAACAAACAAAAGACTAGGTTTAAAAAACTGAATAAAATCCACTCAGACCCAACAAATACAAACAACATGCAGAGTCCAATCCAACAAGACAAAATCAAAAAACAAACAAAAAACTCTCAGATCTAATAAACACAAACAAACAAATGGTACACATATCTAATAAACACAATTAAACAAAAGACATAAAGATCTAATAAAAAACAAACAAATAAAAAGATACACAAATCTAATAAAGACAAACAAGCAAACAAATGACATTAAGATATAATAAACACAAACAAACAAACGGTACACATATCTAATAAACACAATTAAACAAAAGACATAAAGATCTAATAAAAAACAAACAAATAAAAAGATACACAAATCTAATAAAGACAAACAAGCAAACAAATGACATTAAGATATAATAAACACAAACAAACAAAACTCACCGAAGGTGTAATAAACAAAAGACATTAAGATCTAATAAGCACAAAACAAACAAACAAAAGATATACAGAACCAATAAACACATACAAACAAACAAAAGACACCCAGATCCAATTAACACAAACAAACAAACAGACAAAACAAATGTCACTTGGATCTAATAAACACAACCACCGTAAAGGCACTAAGATCTAACAAAAAAAAAAAGGACGTTTACATCATCATAAGTCAGAATGTACTTTGATCAAATGTCTCAAATTCTATGAATAATAAACAAATGACTGCCAGGTCTAAGAAAGAATAAATAAAAAACTTAGATTAGAGTTTCCGATCCCAAAAAAGAGACGCATTGATTTGTGATATAACAAACAAACGTCAAGATGCTCCGACCAAACAAATGTAAAAAAACAACAACAACATACTCAGAGTTGACAAATAAACATTACAGGAAAGACAGTGTGAACAAACACCAGATAAAAGACAAACAAATAACAAACATAATGGCTCTGCGACGTGACTGATAATCCACAGCACAATTTATTTATCAATATTTCATAAAGGTCTCTGGCTTGGTAACTGTCGCCAGTGATTAGCACCCAGACATCGACCATGACTGGTAATTTCATGCTCCAGCTACAGTAATGTTTTTGTCATCACTTCACGTCATGACCAGATGAAGGAATTCTCTTTTGATAAGAAGCTCTTCACAAGCCAGTGTGGTCTCTCTCCTCCATGAAGACAGGTTCTCACTGTCTAATTAACTCTCGTCAAACTTGTGCCTGAAACATGATGCACTGCGTGAGGGAGCGACCTGGTATCAGATCCCGGGGACAGCTGTACGGGACTGCCTCCAGCAAAACCCATCTCATTAAACTGTGTGCATGCGGCAGGTATCGCTTAGATGAATAAACAGATCAGCACGGAGGTTAACGCGTCCTCTCGGCTGTGAAAGAATTATGATTCTGCTCTTGAGTGGATTTTTAACACACTAAAATAATTAGCCTTTGAGTATCCGGATATTGATCACTGAGCTTAGTGTGTGTAATATTATTTTATTATACATCTGTAAAACTCTAAACTAAGCCTATGTAGTAAACAATGTTTATGTTCTTATTTGATTTTAAATTGTTTTATCCTCCCATATAAATCCTCTCGATTGATTTTGTAGTTATGTAAACAAAACTCTGCCTCACGATGACTCAGTGGTTAGCACTGTCGCCTTGCACCTGCAGGGTCTGGGTTCGATTCACACCTCTGGTCTGTGTGCATGGAGTTTGCATGTTCTCCCCGTGCTTGGAGGGTTTCCACTGAGTACTCTGGTTTCCTCCTACAGTCCAAAGATTTACAGATTATGCTAATTGGTGCTCCCAAATTGCCCATAGTGTGTAAATGAGCATGTACAGTAAGTGTGTGTACAGTAAGTGTGTGTACAGTATGTGTGTGCCATGTGATGGACTGGCACCCTGTTCAGGTTCAAGTCTTCTCTAGTTCCCTCTCAACCCTGTATACAGGATAAAGCGGTATAGTCGATGAATGATAAACAAAACTCATTCCCATACCGGTGCAATAGCACATACAGTAATGCACAACCACTGTAAGTGTGGCTCAGTACAGTAACGCTGTTAAAATTTTAAATAAATCAGACTTCACAAAATCTGAGGTGAAGTGTTTTCGTTTATTGTAAAATGGCTGATTGCTGATTATGATGCCGAGAAATCTAGAGGGTCCCCACAACGCCATCATACACATGAGTAGACAAAATAACATCATCGGTTTTACTATTCAGGTTTATTGCGTAATCAGATATTATGTGAGTGTGTGTTATCTACGTCTAAACATACACAGAGACAACATAAGGCTTGTGGATGTGTGTACGTTCTAATCCTAATAGTAAGATTAACTGCGGTCCCCAAAAGTGTAATTATTCATGAATGTGTGTAACAAAAAACAAAAACTATCACCTTCTTCATCATAGCGGGAATGAACGTTCCTCATCCCTCTATCATGGTCCATTCTGAGAGAGAGAGAGAGAGAGAAGCAAGTAAAGTAAGTAAGTAAATAAATAAATTAATAAATAGTTCATTGATAAAAATGTTGTGCATTGTTTTAAGCTAAATATCATTTCCCATTTCTTAACGATTCTTTCATTATTCCGTCACAGTTTGTTTCCATTAGACGGAAATTTTAATTTTAAATACAACTCAAAGTTTTAATTCAGATCACAATATATAACAATTTACTGACTGAAAGAATGAAAGAAAGAGAATCATTATTTTTTTATGATTTGTGTGTGTGTGTGTGTGTGTGGTATTGATCTGCCTCATGGCTTCCTATCGTATCTCTTATCAATACTTAAAATAATTAAACTTGCTGAGGCTCAGAGGAAACGCATGTGATTAAACTCCCCGTGAGAACCATGTGCAGCTCAGGGCACATGCCAGATCTCATTTGTGGTTTGTACTGTGACATCTAGCTATTAGCATTCAGCTAGTGTGTAGCTATTTTCAGAGATTAAGAAGGCAAATGAATGGATAGATAGATAGATGGATGGATGGATGGATGGATGGATGGATGGATGGAGGGACTTCATTGACCCTACACGGGGAATGTAGGCATGTTGGCAGCTGTGCGGAGGCATCAACAGCTTGGCTCTGGCACTCGGTCGGGTTTGCTTTGTCAGCTTCCTGGCCTGTAATTCATACTGTCACATCATCGATCAGTGTCCCGCTGCCACAGAGAGCGCCACACAGAATGAAAGAGAGACGGAGGTGCCGAGAGGGGCCTAATTGACGATGTTCCTGTTTGAAACTGCTGCACTCGCATCTCTCACCAGACGCCTGAACGTCTTTCAATCCCCCATGAAGAAGCGAGCATCGATCAGAATTCTTACATAGTCATGAATCAATGAGTCATAAAGCCTTCGGTTTGTATTTCTCACTTCCTCTCAAACGGCGTGACAGATTTCTCGGAGCCTGAACTGTTATCTTTTTTCAGTTAAATGGCTGAGACCAATAAAGTCACAAACGTGCCTGTGGTTGACATCGATGAATTGTTTGCACATAAAATCGGACCAAGTGCATTCCGGGACTTGTGATCAAACTGCTTATGAATGAAAGCATAAAACTGATTAACATTTATAAAACACAGTGCAGTGATGAGACTTATAGCGGCAGCAAAACATTTAAACGTTGAAGGTTTGAAGGTGGTACATACATGAATGATGGTGTTTTGAAACCCACCGCAGTTGTTCATGCAAAATTTCAGCAAGCGGAACGCTTGATTCTTATCCTACACTATCGCTCCAAGACATTTCTACCTGTTTGGGTCATTAAAGGAGTTTCTTGGGAGGCCAGCGTTTTAAACATGAAGCAGACAGTGTGGTCATGGACGTACAGTGAAAGATTTCTACCTTGATGGTGTCCAAGCACTAGTAAAACCCTGGGATAAGTGCATTAGTGTAGCAGGGGATTATAGAGAGAAATAAAGGGAGTTTTTTACTCTCGTAACTGTGTTGCGTTATTCTGCACAATCAAAAGTCCTGGTTTGACTTTAATTCCTCTTGTAGAATAATTTCCCAAATGTACTTCAATTCAAAATGATTAAATGACACTCCAATGCCATGAAGAGTTCGAGAAAGATTCGAGAATGTTTTCTAGAAATGGAGAATAAACCAGTGGAGGGAATCATGGACTCACCCATCAAGTATGATATGACTTCTAGAGTAAGAGCAATGACATCATGAACATGAACGTGGCTTTGTCACATGGCTTTTAATCATCAACAGCTCCATTGCTATAATTTTCTTCAGCCATACTTACAGAACTGTGCCTTTTTCCATGACTTAAAGCTCAATGCATCATTTTTTAGCATGACAGCTTGTTTGCTCTTCGCTTATACTTATACACTCCAAGGTGGAAATGATTACCTTTGGAGCTTTTGTTGTCTACAGTGAAACACGATGACATTTACAGCCTTCAAAGGCCACTTGGACCGGTGTGGTAATATAAATCTACAGTACTGCGCTGTACCTGGCCAGTCTACAACTAATCAAATAGTTTGAACATATAGGATGTTTTATAATCTAATATACATATAGACTCAAATCTCCAGGTATTAAACTTTCAAATCCATTTTCCAAACATGACACTAAAAACTCATTGGTTTTTGAAATACACCCTTGTATTAAGTCTTTACAAAATATGTAACTAATAGAATTCTAGAAATGTTTTAAGGTTAAAAAATAAACACTTGAGGGATTTGGGATGTAGGATTTTATCACAGATAAGGCTGTTTATGGCCAGAAGTGCAAAGTGATGAATTACAAATACTCCATTATATTTTTACTTTTTACTTCTATATTTTAAATAGACTGTTACTTTTCAAATGATGATCACACAAAAGTGCATATTGATTTTCTAATCTAAACATAAGTGTTTACACCATCACTCACACAATACCATGACCTAATCTCCGTCATACATGGGAAGGACAGGAAATAAACATTTCCACTAATCTTTGCTTACAGAAATGCAGCAAAAATCAGCATTTCAAAGTGATTGACAGTTACCTTTGCAACAGATGCCAGATTCCTCTGGCTTCTTTTTCAAGCGTCTCAAGTGGGCACACTTGTTAAACTAAGATTAGACGTCAACAACCTAACATACGGAGCGAAAGAGTGGTGAACCCTTCTCGTTTGGTTTGAGTCTCAGGACTATAAAACATTGGGTTTTCTTTGTTGTTGTTGTTGTTGTTGTTTTTTAATAAGTTTAAAAAGCTTATAATTAGAAAGTTCTGGTGCTTACTTTAACCTTATTATATTCTGCATGCCTGCGGTCTGGCCCTGTTTAATTGCATAGACTAATTCACTTGTATTATACAGAGTAGCAATAGTAGCAACTAGCTAATTTAACTACTGAAGTAATTAAAGGGACTAACAGTGCTGCTCGCCATTCACTTAATTATTGTCAAATCTTGTCACTATCAATCTCTTCTAGCCTCGCACATTAACATAGACTTCAATTGTGTTTAAAATACTTAAAAAATAGTAACTCTGTCACATAGATATGCAGAAAAATATGTCTCTTTCTGGAGTATTAGTATTTCTGTAAGTAGCCCTTGAAGCTCAGATCATTTTATCTATTATTTGTTTTGCTGTTTTATTAATAAACATGTATATGTCTCAGGATTGTGCAGTATAAAGTGACATATAATTATTTTAGCATAAAATACGCAATATAATGAAAATTATAAATGAATTAAAATGAAAAATTACTGGTAAATTGGTTAGTTGATTTTAACCAATTTCCCCAAACATGAGTCTCCAAAAATTTGAAACCTGGGGTCCGTTCTTCGTACGTCGCTAACTCAGTTAGCTGGATTTGATCGTTGTGGATTTGTCCTGATCTTGGATTGTTTCGTTCTTCGATGCGCTTCTCGCATTTGCTGTCATAGCAACATATCCATAAGCTTGAAC
>JAQMYJ010000014.1:4173039-4201087 GCA_030014305.1 Clarias laeviceps | reverse complement strand
TTATGGGAAAATTAAATTTGGTTTACGAGTGTTTTGGAATACGAGCCCACTTCCGGAACGAATTATGCTTGTAATCCGAGGTTCCACTGTATATATAAACTGTCAGGAAGCTGATTTATCTGTTCAAAGAATCAGATCTATCCAATCCATTCAAGCTGACATCACTAAGAGATGGCTCGCTGCAATGACTTACTGTATGACTTCACTTTAGAGGTCACTGCTATACGGGAAAGTACGTTGCCAAATCCCCCAACCTCTGGCAACCCACAAGCAGACATTTACTCAATCAAACATCCATCCATCCATCCATCCATCCATTATCTATGTCGCTTATCCTCTGTAGGATCACGGGGAACATGGAGCCTATTCCAGAGAACATAGGGCATAAGGCTTTGTACACCCTGGAAACACGCTCACACACCCAGTCATACACTACAAGCCAATCAGCTTACACTTCAAGTATATGGACTGTGTGAGGAAACCCATCATGCACTGGGAAAACATGCAAAACCCGAAGAAAATATATTTCTCTATATGTTAACTGTCAATATGGTAAATGATTTCGTTTTCTACTGATAAATTGAAAAGATTTTATAATGTTAATATTCCTCGTGACTACACTAACTGATACTAACTAATAATTAACAGAAAAATAAATATATTCACTATTAAAAAATATATTCACAATATACAGAATAATATATTGTATTAATATATTACAATATATTGAAAAATACATTAGGAATTGAAATTCCTTACAATATAAATTGTAATTTTATATTCAACAATATACTTCATAATACTGTATATTGAATTTGATTGAATATATTTATTTCTTTTTCTTTTTTTTTTTTTTACAATATGCTTATATGTTAATGTAGTTCAAATAAAATGGATCAGAACACACCGACAAAGTAAAAGTGTGTATAATTCTTAAACATGCATAAAGTTTCAATAATGTTTCAATAAAACAAATATAAGTATAAATATAATGCTGTTTGTCTTCATTTCAATATATAATAAGCCATATTTTTTCCATAAGGGTGCTTTTTCTTTATATTGCTGATCAACAATGCCAGCACTGATAGTGCCACTAGAAAGCAAGAGCTCAGAACAGTGGTGACTTTGCTAGGTTAAAAAGTTCCTGACGGAGCTGCTTATTATTCTTGCTTGACAAGTTGACATATGCCAGTGTTTTCTCACCACCCCCTCACCCTTCTCTCTATCGCTCTGCCTGCCAGGATTTTCTTGTTCACAATATTAGCACCTCTCAACGGACCAAAACAAAGGAATTGTGATGCTATTCCATTTTCAGTGAATTGTCACCTCAGTGCATTTTTCCAGCTCATTAATAGGATCTGTGATTAACAGTACTAACATCAACTGTGGAATTTGTTAAAGTTTGCAGACAAAACCTGGGGGTGTGAGCAAAATCTAATTCATTATTGTTGACTCGGACGTTAGACGTTAGAGCACTGCTGTGAAAGATCATCAGATGAGGATACACGGTGCTGAGGACTTCAGATTGAATATTTCCAGGCAAATTGAACCTAGTGAGGACAGATTCAATACCGCGTGGCAACGTTTAATTTTTAACAGCGGTCTCCGTGTAGAATATAACAATGCATTAATCATTATCTCATCCTCTCTCCTCTCATCCTCTCTGTCTCCGTCTCTCTATGTTTTTTCGAATTGCATTTTTAACGAGGTTCTCTGGTGCTAATTCCCATGCACAGCTCATTCACAGAGAAGAGGACAGACTTCATGGTATATTAAACCATCAATCTCACACAGGAGTTTTTCTTCATTAAACCGATATATGGTGCAGAAAACCGCTCAATACACTAGGCATTGTTTTCACACACTAGACAAAGCCATCATCATCATATAAGTCCTTTTTAAAAAGTACCTAAGTGGCATTGGCTCTGCTCAGGACGGAATTAGTTAAAGACATAAAACCAGCGGAACAGAGTAAGCTCATTTGACCTGGTGATGGCACAAAGACACTTAATGATCCCATGCTGCTCCATTTCCTTTTCCTGATTGTAAATTCGCCACAGCTATTACATGTAATTCTGCTTTCTGTTTCCATTGTTCAGAAACTGGAACACTTTCTGCAAATAAAATGCATCTGCTTGATGATCAATCTGGCTCTGAACCATCTGGCTCCCCAAACTCGGCACCCCATCTGTCTTTCATAATTGGTCATAGCTTCCTGTTCTTCTTAACCCTCAGACTGACTGGTTGGTCTCACTCGAGACTAGTTCCTTCTGACTCTGAAAGCTCCGTCATCCATATTTTCACAAGTGTCTTGTAGAAAGAGAGGTTCCATGAGATACACTTTAAGGCCTTGTCCTACTATTATGTGCCTTAAAGATTGTGGATAAAACCCTATAACACACAAATGGTCCTGTGTAGCATGCCACTGGAACGCTAGAACTGTTAAATAAAAGAAGCAAAGCTCTTCTGGTTCCTCAAAAGTACAAAGAACTGTGAAGAAACCAAGAGAATTCTAAATGTTGGTAATGGACTTTCATATGACAGGCTTCATCAGTTCCATACTGCGGGGAAATCTTCACCATTTAAACCCACTATAACGTAGTTTGAAAAAGTCTTGTGCCACACTCATTTTATCAGATTTTGCTTCCAAACTTTTTTACATAGACCCAAACTTTTTTTTGTATTTTTTAATGTAGTCTTGAAGAATAATTCTCCAGGCTTCCTGAAGGAATTTTTTTTTAATTCTCAGAGGAGTTTCAGAGGAATGTGGTTTTGTTTGTTAAGCCACACAGTGACCTATGAATCATTCAAACATAAAAAAAAAAAATCCACAGTAACTTGAGGTATGAACCAGTGAGAAACAGGTGCAGATGATGACAGATGATCAGGCCAGTGATTAGTACACTGGTGATGCTGAATGCTGAGTGGTTGGAACAGACGAGAGGGGAAATGAGGTCGATGCTGAGGTTGTTACACAAAACAACTAATTTTCAAATATCTTTGGAGCCTGTCAGAGTAATATTTGTTAATATTAATATTTGTTTCCATTTCTTTAATTTAATCCATCAGACAAAACAGTAAATGTATATATGTACTGTATATATGATTCACATACATTATGTGTTATTAGTGCATTGTGTAATTTTGCTCTCCTATAATATATATCCTTGGTTTGATCCTGGGTTTGGATAAGTAAATCATCATTTGCATTTGGATTTCCGATGATACCGAGGCTCAGGAGTATAATTTGGCATAAAGACCATCATCATTCTTTATTTAATCGCTTAAGGGTTCTGAAGACTGACTGGGTGTGAGGTGAGAATACACCATAGATAGGATGCCATTCCATTGTAGGACACCATGCACGTACACATTCACACCATCAATTTGGATTCCCCACGTCCTTTCTTCTCAGTTTATTGGGAGGTGGGAAGAACCCAGAGAACCTGGTGCCATGAAAGTTCAAAATCTCTCAAGACTGAAGCCAACGGTGGCCAGACATCCATGTTCACTGGGGGATAAGACAGTACATGGACAGCACTCTAGCTTCAGCATCTGGTTTCATATCATAAGTAGCAGACTAGCCATTATCTTATATCTGTTAAATGATGTAATCGATATAATCCACATTCGAGCTGAAAAAAATAAGGAGCTTCATGTTTATCATCACGTATCAGGTTAGAGTTATTTCTACAGCCTGGTGCTCTGTATGCCTGCTATGTGGTTTTATAAAGCAGTCCAGATTAGTCTGCTTTTTCACAGGAAGGTATTGTAAAGTTAATGTGATATCCACTCCTCCAGGTCCAGGTGTCACCTCAGCCATCCCTTCTGCTGCGTCATCATTGATGTCTCAGATGCCAGCTCAAACATCAAGTAGGGGTCAGGGGTAGCACAGTGGTTAAGGACTATGGTTCAAGAGGTCCCAGGTTCAAACCACATGGCCATCAAGTTGCCACTGTTGGGCCCTTAAGCAAGGCCCTTAACACTTAACTGGTCAGATATATAATGAGATAATAATGAAAGTCGCTCTGGATAATGGCGTCTGCCAAATGCTTAAATGTAAGTAGGAACGGAGGTACAGAAGTGGCTGTTTAATCATCCATGTATTTAACAGAAAGATCTAATGAAAAGAGAACCACAAGATGCTGAGAGTCCAAATATTTTACTTGTACATTTGTATATTCATAAAATATAGGAAAAGCTACAGTATACGAATGCTACTAGCCCAGATGTCCTCATAATGGAGTTACCTAAAATCCTCATGAGCCTTAAAGATATTTAAGATTTTGCTGCATGTGCAGCACTTACTCTAACCTTCATGTTCATCCATCTCTTTATCATCATCCCACTCGTTGGTGCCAATTTATTTCTTCAGTTTACACATCACTGACTGGATTCTTAAATGTACTATTGTGTTCAAAATAATAGCAGCATGTTTAAAAAATCCTTATAATAACATTTATTTATATTCATGCAAATGCTTTGGGAAAACTGCTCATTGTTTTCTAAATCAAAATATAACTACTATATACACTTTACAGAAAGTGAAAAAAAGGAATATTAGACTGTTGGAAAAATAGCAGTGTTTACAATTTTCTTTACAAACTCAAAATTTACTGTATAAGCTGAAAATACAGCAAGGTAACTTTAGGCCTTCCTTGATCACCCTGATCACTGGCTGCATCTTCAATCCATTTGAACGGTAGTTTTTTCCATTTTTTTTTTTTCCATGTCTTTTTGGTTTTGGTGGCCATTTTAAAGCACATGATGCCTCTCCAATCAACTTTTTAATCAAAGTACGCTGTTCTTCTGAACAATGTTTTTCATAGAATGAATGTCCACTTTTCCTGTGATGGATTGGCACCCCATCCATATACCCCGCCTCGTGCCCCAAGTCTCCTGGGATAGGCTCCAGGCCCCCGCGACCCTGATTACAGGATAAAGCAGTATAGACAATGAGTAAAGACTGAGTGAGTGAGTGCGTGAATGACCGCACTAATTTAACTCCACTCCACTTTATTTTAACACTTTCAGTTAATGATTCAGTTATACAGAATCAGCAGCATACATGTCACGACTCTACTTCACCTACTGGTAAAGTATTTGCCATGTAGAAATATAATTATCAAAAACAGTGATTGATCTGGTTAGTAATGTTGGACTGCTATTATTTTGAACATAACTGTAACTTCTTTTTTTTCTTTTTTTTTAATGCAGCAAAAAACTGTATTTAAAACAACTCGAGCCAGGAATAATCAGATGAAGATGCCCCTTCAAAGCCACATTGCAAAACAAGCTTGGGTGAAATTTCAGAAGAAGTCAGGCATAATTTGCGGTGAAGAGGCTGAAAAAAGGAATGAAGTGCACACTGAGGCATAACCAGGCATGCAATTTAGCCCCATTTTCTGGCAATTTTGCCGGTCTGAGTTCTACCCATTATCCCATCCTGTTTATTTACTTACATGTGCCTGGTGCTGTTTAGTGTTCATACTGTATACTGTATTGGTGTCTGGTGTGATGTTCTCCACAGAACAGCCCTCCTTCAGCCAGCAGACCGTGAAATAGAGGACTTTCTGAAGCGTGCGCAGGAACTCCAAGCAAAAGATGTTTTAATCAAGCAAACATGAGGGTAGCCTGATTCACATGCTGGGCTTCCTAAATGTTGGAATGACCCTGGCTTGAGTGAAATGTTTATTTGATAAGTCTCTCGTCTTCAGGCCGGTGCAAGTTCAATGAAGATAGATTAATTAAACACGATCTAGGCTTGATTTGGTGCAGTAATAATGATTTGTACTGTAATAAGTTTCAAATTAAATTAATGAGATGTTTTGGTTAAAAAGTCATTATACTGTACACTGTCTGGCCTAAAAGAAGTCATTATACAGTTTGGATTTAACTAAGCAAATAGCTAAGAAGCTTCCATTGTATAATTACTGCAGGGATTAATATGCTTCAGCTGTAACAGGTTATTTAACTCAAACTGATGCAGTGAGAAGCTTCTCATTTCCTAAACAACCATGTCAGAAGACATACAGTATCCTGTGGTCATGGCAAAGATGTCACTCTGTTTCATAAGGGTCAAATTATTGTCCTGCATCAAGCAAAGAAAACAACTAAGGAGAATTTTATAGATATGAAACTAATAAAATTGGGTTAAGAACAGAAAAACACATTACCTTTAAGGATGAAATGTGGTTGGGAAAACATCCTGGATGAGTGTAACACTTCAATTCTTAGTGAAATAAGTGAGACTAATAAAAAAAAAAAGTCATTTGGGTAAGAAGAGAGGCAGATGAAGTGATTCATCCATCATGCCTAGTGCCCACCATACAAGCCTGTTGGGGCAGGGTTATGATTTGGGGTTGCTTCCATTGGCCAGGTCTAGGTTCAGCAATGTTACAGTATGTGACAAAAAAATTAGGGTCAGCTGATGACCTGAATGTACTGAATGACCAGAATTTTGGGATTTCTTTCTTCACTGGTGGTGCCGGCATATTCCAAGATAACAATGCCAGGATTTATCGGGCTCAAATTGTGAAAAAGTGGTTCAGGGAGCATGAGGCATCATTTGCATACATGGATTGGCTGTAATCAAAGGAAAAGGTTGTCCAGTGAAATATTGAGACTTTTCTTTTTTGTCCAGGCAGAGTGTCAGGACTTAATAAAACACTTCAGGACGTGCCATTACAGACACATTGCCATACAGTACACATGCTTAGTTGTGAGATTGATTAAAATCAGTTCCCAGTTGCCATTCATGCACTTGTGAAACGGTCTAGCTTAGCGTACCTGTGCATCGCACTTACACATCCCTTAACAATGACAAACTACTTCCTGAATAAAGCACCATAACAAGGGCAGAACCTTCCCTTTACAACAACTCCTCACATCTGACAACATCTGAGCTACGTTTTGGCTTACAAAAGCTTTCAGTAAAAGCAAGGGCAGTCCATGGATCCTTTCTTTGCACCAAGTCTGACCTGCTTCTATTTTTGTTACTGCAGTCATGGTATTATCTCCAAGTCACCTCTAAGTGTCAGCTACATGGCACTCAGAGTGGGGGGGGGGGGACGGTCCAGGGCACTTTAAAGTCCTCCAGAAACCTCTATTAGCAGAAACACTTTCTGTAGGAGAAGTAACTAATAGTTAGTTAAATTCTTTAGCACTGGATCACCGCTGTGCAATGGGCAAGTTTGAGCACCGGTTTGAGAACTCTTACACACTGCATGCATGATTTTACAAATTCTTTTCGCCTTTCAGAAATATTTTAAGAAAGCGGAAACCAGAAGCTGTTTTTTTTCCCCCGGCCAATCCAGTTTCCTCCCACAGTCCAAAGACATGCAGATTAGGTTATTTTGCATGTCCAAATGGTGTGTGTGTGCCCTGTGATGGATTGGCACTCTCTCCAGGGTGTACCTCACCTCATACCCCGAGTCTCCTGGGATAGGCTCCAGGCCCCCAGGACCCTGAATACACTATAGATGATGAGTGAGTGAGTCACACTGTGATGCTAATGTTTACTGAAAATAGCTTGTATTGCATGCCGAAGCAGGATAAATACTCAATACACAATAATGATAATGTACTATAGAATTGATGCACAACGTTTTTTCAGCCACGTAACAATAGATCCATTGTGTGTGGATATGAGTGTTACCTCGCATATGATATCCTCAATTTTAGCCTGTTCAGCGATATAAATTTTTACACATGACGAATATGAAGATATAGTGCATCTAACTGGTAGCGCCTAACCTAGCCTTCTTCAGCTTCTTGTAACTTTTATATCAATAAGAATGCAAACTCTTGAATATACACACAACAAATCAGTTGATAATGGAAAACTGGAAAAAAAAAAAGCAAAAGGAAAAAAAAGTCGTGCTTGATTGTTTGTCAGACATGCAGGCTAGAAAAACCCTCCGAACAAGTAGAAAATATCTTGAATTGCCCTGAACATACAGTAATTGGGTTTAAAGGGGATATTATTTTGTTCTAACCAGACTCTTTGTCCTGATTGCCTAGAAAAAAGCACTGGTTTCTTGGTAACAAGTTTTTGTTTTTTTTGTTTTTGGTTTATGAACTTTATGAACAAATGAGTGAAAACAGATAAGCTGGTAATAAAGTGACTATATACAGCAGTTTTGTCTTTTGTCCTTGACTTAGTTTCAGCTCTATCATCAGAAAGTGAAAAACCAAACAACAAAAAGTTTTTTTTTTTTTTTGTGCTTCCACATGGATGGTTACAGTCTGACGAGAAGATTCATCTGAAACTGCTCTTACCAGCAAGACAGGAAGTCTGTGACATTTTCCTGAATTGCAAAGTCAGCGTTATTAAGTGACTCAAGAGGCACCTGAAAGAGCAGATGAGTGCAGCACATCATCCGTGTAATGGCTTCAAATGCAGGTCTAAGTGGGATTAAAAAAGGGAACAGCATTGGTGGTGCAGTAGCTACTATTTCCTCCTCAGAGCTCCAAGGTTCAATCCTCTAATTACCATTCGAAACTTGATTGGTCAATCTAGACCAGACATGCACTTATCGATTTGTTCCGAGGATTTCCTTCAGGTGTGTGTATATATTAATTTCAAATTCAAATTTATTCGTCACACAATCATACACAGTATGATATGAAGTGAAATGCTTATGTGACCGCTGATGACCTCAAGATTTCAAAAAGAAAGTTTCAGTGTGTAGAGAAATAATTAACAAATTAGAAATATAAGAGAAATATGGAACTAAACTTTAGATGTAAATGACTTTTAAATGTACATAATGTACAGGCAATAAAAATAATGTCCAGTTATGAGCAAGATAATGTGCAGAATAGTGTGCAAGGTTGCAGTTCAAAGTTCACAGTACACTGGTGTGTGTATTAATAGTACCACCTCTAATACAGGAGCATGAAACCGCCGAATGCATGAGGGCTTTACGTCACATACGCCATTAAATACTCAACGTTAATCAATCAGGGATGTCGCAGTACTTTTACCACGAACATGTGAGCTTCCTAAAAGTGTTTCTGAACAGCTGTAAGAATCAGATGCTGCATTGGAAAACATGTTTTTTTTTTTTTTTTTTGCATGACCTGTCTTCATCTTACTATATTTATGAAAAATGCCATGAAATTTTACAGCGCCACCTGCAGTACTGGAGCAGGACAGCCAATACAAAACAGCAGGGAGTACGCAAGCTTGAAAGTGCTTGAAGTGTCTTTGTGCAACACTCATACACGGTACCTCTACTTCAAGTGGACTAAAACCAATTCATATCATCACATACATGGAGCGGGAATAAATAGGTGATGACCAGCAGTTACTGTTTCCCAATTCCTTTTAAAAAGAGTGCAATCATGCTTGCCATCATCACAATGCCTTGTTCTCAGTGAATAGAGTACCATTTTGTCTCATTCCCAGTCGTGGCTATAATTATTCCAGTTGCCGCACTTGTTATTCCTCTGAGCCCAAGAGAGCGTGCACTTGAAATGTGACTGAGTTCAAGTAGGCAGCGAGCATGTAGGGACCCACTCATGCTGTCGGACTTACGTACCGGTGCTGTTTTAAATTCAGCATCATGCACGTTGCAAGACAGCCATATTTAGATTGCGTGGTTATTTAAATTTAGCTCACACACACATGGCACACAGCAGTAGCGTTGTAGGGTCCTTACAGTCTTTGTTATAGAGCAGGAAACTACTAGGAGGGCATCCGTTTGTCTTGTACGTGATGAGAAATAAACATGCTCGAGAGCTTAATGGCAAGGACATTTTCATAAGGCGAGTGGTGCAGAATAGATCCGTCTTCAGCTACAAGCTTAAAGCAACAGTATGGGGGAAAAAGAAAAAAGAGAACTAATGTAGAATTTTGTCCTGGTTCAACTGCAGTCGATCATCTAAGACATGTTTGCTGTCGGTAACTTCTGTGGCTTTTTCAGTTTTTGGGCTGCATGACAAAATTAAAAATTAAAATTTCATTCTAATGTAGTGAGAATGAAAAGAATCCGTATCCTTGGAATATAGGCTGATATTTAACAAAATCTTATATTTTTTATAATTATATATTTTTCATATTTGGACAGAATTAGTGTTTCTGGGTAATAACGTTTCTTCCCATGGCTGTATTAGTTTTATCCAAGAAACCTGGAAATTAGCGTCAAACAGCTAATTTGCTTCAAACAGCTAATTTGTTGGTTTAGTGTTTTTTTATTGTTTTTTTTAGAGAATTGTCTAACAAACCATAGAAAATAAAAGTTTGTACGTGTTTGGCAAAGGAACATTGCAAAGGTTTGTTCATGTTTGTAGATTTCAGGAAATGAAGAACCGGAAGGGTCTTGAAGCAGAAATTGACACACAAACTTTGTTCGTAATCAAACGGCTTGTCTGACTTACTTTATTATGTTTTTTGTCCATGTGTTTTTATTTAAAAAAAAGAAATGTCTCAAACGTTTTAAAGGTCTACAAACGACAGTTGTCAAAGCTAATTATGGTCTCAATTATTTTGTTTGTTTGTAATTTACAAAACCACATGCCCTTGAGGTTACAGTACATTAATGGACAATGCACAAATACATAACAAAACAGCATTTTTATAAACATGAACTTATTATAAACATATATATATTTTTAAAATGTCAAAAAAACAAACACTTGCAAATAATCAGGACTATTACAAAATAGCCTGAGATTTAAAAAAAGAAAAAGAAAAAAAAGTAGTGTCTAAGGCAAAAGGTTGTCCTGAATTACTGTCAGTTTATATCCGCAGGACTGTAGACAGGAAAAGTAGTGTCACATTCAATTCCTGATTTAAGATTTCACAAAAAGAAGGGGTTTCATGAGAGGTCACGATACATCTAACGAACGTGAAAATCTTAGCAATAAGCGTGTGATAAAATGAAATTGATCGCTTATTACAGTAGGTGCCGCCCACTTTGTATGTAAACCTAGTGGCCGAAGTGACCATACTGTACTTGCTACTAACTTGGTGCAGGCCTACATTCTTAAAGGGAAAAGAAAAGAAAAAGGAACGCTACTAGAAATTGTTGAATTTGAATTGATTTGAAGTTTGGGCGTTGCAATTTTCGATTCAATTTAATTCAATAACAGTAAAGTTTACAGTATGGTTTGTCTCATGCAGCTAAGTATTAAAAACATCTACAAGTATCTAATTAACTTTAAAATGCTGTGTAGGTTGTGTTGTTGATTGTTGTGATCTTCTGCTCCATTATAGAGTCAAGTGCAACACTGCCACCTTAAAATACGAAAAAACTTAGAAGTAGAAAACAAAGCGACAATCCTGCAAAACCATGTGGACACTGTACAACTATGTGGACGAAGAAAACGGTTTGTATTTTATGAAAGTGCTGTGTTATATTTTTAGGGAACTTAAACTGTAATGTAATCCCTGTAAGTTCACCTAAATTATTTCCAGTGTGAATCGATTCTGAATCAAAAACCAATGAAGTGACTTATTAAATAAGTCTCAGCAGCAAAACATTGCTTAAACTGAATAACCAACTGATTTAATGACACAGCTCTAATTAAGCAATATGACACGAGAGGGAGAGCTGTTGTGCTGGATATCAGCACAGCTGTAATGCGGTCGAGGGCGCAAGGGCGCAGCCTCGAGGGTGATACAGTATTGCTTGTATACAACAGTTCCACAAACAGCATTCATTATTAACAGATTGTTTTGTTTGCTTATTTAATCAGTTATTCTGCTTCACCAACGCGTATCCTTCAGTGACTGGAGGAACTAATTAACTGCGACTGGCGGAGCTGGCAACCGACAGTTAGTGTGGTTAACAGGGATGTACAGTAGTAGGTTTCAACAGGAAAGTAGGTTTCAATTCTTACCGGTAGTTTGTAGACAAAAGGTGAGAAGAATAAAGTATTGAGATCAAAAGAGACTATAGAGACAATCAAGTAGGTTTCTCTTTCCAGGGTTGAATCCCAAATAGTGTTAAATTGAAAGCTAGTGTAATATGTAAAGTAGGGTGTACAATCCCTTGTTCCACACACTAAGTACTTAGGGGTTACAGATTGGGATTCAGCCCAGTGTTAGAAGGTAGTTAACTTTATAAATTATCTTAACCGTGAATAAAACATCACGGAGACAAAACGGAACAACTTAGAAGCAGTTATAAAGTAGACAAATTATTATTTAAAATAACAATGTTATCAGATGTGTGTCCTTGCTGAAAGTGGGCCTTTTTTAAATGTAGGTTTTGGCAGGCGGCTGCTCTCTCCTCAGTTCTGCACTGCAACCAACAGTTAGTGTAATAATCAGTTATTAAAATGGTTATTAGTGCAATTTATTTAGGAAATTTCCAAAATCAGGATCAATAAAATACTCTATATCTATTTACCCATCTGTCTGTCTATACTATCAATGCCTCTTGTTTAATCAGACTACTCAGTGGCACTAACTGTTGTATAATACATACTATGCATCGCAAATGGTATTCCCAGCACTTGATGACAGATACTGATCCCGAAATGAGCACCGATTTGGTAGTCAAACAATCAGGAATGTTTATGTTCAAGTATTGACCATAAAAAAACGTTCTTTACAACATAAGCAATTTGATTTTGATTTTCCAAAAAAAAAACACAAAATAGTTACGTTTGCTACTTTGGATCTAGAGCAAGCTTGGTTTCACATCCATAAAACTATATGTTTCAAACTCAATCCCTTATTATTAACAACAGGTAGTAGTGGACTGTCAAGAACGACCTCCTGAGTAAGAGCTGTTATTTTGTCCTACCTTCCCCTGAAGACAGTGTATAGCTATAGACCCCTTTGTGCTGAGTTTTATGTTCAAAATGATTTATCAGGTGACTTTTTTTGTAGGAAGAACCGGATTTTGTTATTTCAAACAAGCTTGGTTTTGAACCGATTGTCTGGTATAAGTATTAATCGCAAAAGGTCACTAATCAAAAGGAATAAATTTAAGTGAAATCCAAAATTTAAAAAAATACCCTGAATCAATGAATGTAAATGTTTTAAGCGAAGAGAACGTCAACTTCGTAGCTTTGAGTCTTAGCGCCAAATCAATAACCTCGCCACCGCCGTGTTTTTCCAACATCATTTACAAAGCATTACACAAAAATAAACCACATCATGAGGAACACGAGACGCTAAACCCAACAAGTCTATTAAAAAAAAATCCCTTTTGTGTAGATAAAAATGTAAAAATTTACAATTAAAATGGAATTAAAAAAAATCATTTAAAAAAAATCACATCCTTTATGTTACATGTCAGCTTAGTTGAGGAAATACAGTGTCTAATTAAAAAGGCTCTTTTGAACCCGGTGTGTAGTGCAAGACCTGACAGTGCAATAAAAGAGCTACTGCTCCTCATACACAACCTGAAAAAAATAATAAATACCAAATCACAATTAAATTAAAGGACCAGGTGAAGGAGCTGCATCTCTACACTTAATTGTCTACCTCGTCCATTCCGAGCTGCTCTTCTTTCGACTGGCTGAGGGATATCTCAGCTTGGATCTGCTCAAAGGTCACAGGGTCAGAATCGAGATCAAGAGTAAGGGCTTCTGCTTCCGGCACCAGTTCAGGTTCGGTGTGAGGTATTGGCAGGTAGCCACCAACACGGGGCAGGCACATGCACCAGCCGGCACCGGACAGGTCCAGCTCACTGTAGTTGTAGCCAGCCTTCTTGAGTACCTTGAAGTCGACCATGTCCCCGGATTCGCTCATCTCAACCAGAAGGTTCCAGAAGACGCAGCTCAGCACGATCCCCAGAAACTAAAGGGAAGATGGATGCAGTGATGAACTGATCTAAAAGTTTCAGCATACTTTGAATTAAAGTGAAGTTCGGCTTATATAGAAAGCTCCACCCTTCTAACAGTTCCTAGTTAGAATAAAATAAAATTAAATTAAAAAAAGGCTTCCTGTTGTAAAAACACAATTTTATAAGCATCTAAAAAAGAACCATATTTTTGTGCCATTATGCAAATCAGGACTCCTCAAATCCAGGCTGGTATATTTTAAATGTGCGCCTCTGATCTCTTTATTAGATCAAAGGATCATCGTCATAAAAGAAAACAGACGACCGTGGCCTGCATGACTCCACTCTTTTAGGTAAGGCAGCTCGCTGATGATGTCAGCGCTGGATCTCGCTCACTGAATGGACCCGCCTGGTGGCTAAGAGCGTTAATGGGGCTGAGGGCACCAGCTGCTGGCCCTGACGGTATCCAACCCGCCTTTGTATAAGAAGTGAGAGAGAAAGTGGAGGAAAGGAATGAGCTTGTGCAAAGCAGACAACACAGAGGAACAAAAAGATGTGCAGAACCTCCTGTCTGCAATCATGGGCCGTTGTTTGTTTCTTGTGGTTAAAATGGGATCGAAAGTTCTTTAACCGCTAAAAGGTTCTTGTGGGGAAAATGTGCCTAAAGGGTTCCTGTGATATCACCATGCCTACAGTTCCTGATCATCTGTGAAAGCTCTTATAGCAATGAAGTTTTCAATCTGCTAGAAATGTTCCTGGTTCCTATACACTGCTTAAAATTGTCTTGTGATAAAAGTGACCTTAAAGTTTGCGAGATGTTCCTGACCAAAGTTATGAAAAGTTCTGAGGTAAAATCTCCCAGAGGTTCCTGACGGGGCACTGTGGTTCTTGTAAAAACATCTTGTAAAAACATCACCAAACCTCATAAGTTGCTGTAAAATTTCCTGGGATGCCGTTGTGAAGGTTTTTGTGGGTTTTTTTTTTTTTAAAGTTCCTGAGCTACTGAAATGTTCTTGTGCTTGAAACACTTAAAGAGTGGAACCATGCTTAAAGTTTTTTATATTTCTGAGAAACTTCAAGTGGGGAAAATGTGCCACCAGCTCCTGGGCTGCTGTGGTTTTAAAATAAAAGGGCTCCGTGTCAGCTGAACAGAAAATTAACTAGACAGAGTGGCATCTTGAAAAGGTCAGTTTGAACGTGTTTCCTGAAAGGGACTAAGGCAACATGTCCTCAGACTTCAGCTTAGGGAATGTTCCTGTTCCAGCGGTACATCCTGCCCAAATTGCCATGTATTTGGCATTGTAAAATTTCCCAATGTGAAAGAAGTGCAGTTATGTCAGATTGTACCGCATGTTCAGAAACAAGGTGTTAAAAACAGGGGCTGGTGGACCTCAGGGTTCTGGTTCGAGTCCAACATGCTTTCTGCCTACAAGCTTTGAGGCAACATTGTAGTTGATCGATATGACCAAGGCCACTGAAGTCAGAACAGGGAGTATAGACGATCAGGTGTTCATTAGGGTAGCTAAAATTTCTGATTGGCTAACGGTAGCCATGTTTTTTTTAAGCAAGCTAATCATCATTAGAAAACAATTTTTTTTCTTGGAAAAATTTTTCAATAGGTTTCTAGAAAGTTGTATTTGAACATAACCCCGCTCCTTATGAATGACCGCACCCCAACGATACATACTGTAGTGCATAAAAAAAAAAAACTAGAAATTGATTACTTACATTTTTTTAATACTAAATAAAATGAAGTAAATGACAGAAGAGAGATGGTTAACCTGGGGCAAACCCACGGCGCAGCAGATTCCTATCGTGGCCCCGATGTTGTCGCCCATCCACAGGTTCACAGCATGAATACATCCACGCACGTGTATGATATCAGCCAAATCTTCACGCTGTGCATGTGGGGGGGATGAAAATGGCAGAATGATTATCACACAATACAGCTCTGCGTGATGTCAAAATTGAGACAGTGGCTGTAATAATGCTACAATTTGCCTGAATAAACGACCTCGAAAAGCTGAGGTCGGGAATAACTGCGGCTGAAAATGTAAATACACGTCCCGTGATTTTGCCAGCAAACTATCAGACCTTGGAAAGAAAGATAATAAACAGGTGGCGGGCGTAAAGCTATGAGTCACGGGAAGTGTGCAGGAATAAGACCGCTTGATTATCATTACTGATGTGGTGATGTTTGCTCTTTGAACCGAAAAACACAATTTTTCCGAGACGGATGTATGATTCAGGACAATAAGAACCGTACGTACCTGTTTGGTAAGAGCGTTATAGCCGCACAATGTGTTTATCACTTCTCCAGGCTGAAAAGGAAACACACACAAACACACACATTACTACTGAATTATTTCTGCATGCCAATTCCTCCATTCCAACAAAGTACAAAACCCTGAAAGCCTACCCGAGTTTCTACATTCTTCATGCCTGTATGTGAGAAAGTGAGGTTTTGTGGTTAACAATGACGTGACCCCCTTTACCCGTTTCTCACGTCACGCCCCGTCATTCACACAGTTATGCTCGACACATGTTATTCTCACCACGTTATTCGTGAATTCGGAATTAGGAGGTTGTAGCTAGTGAGAACGAGACACATGCAGCTGTGTTAGGTTTGTTTTTCGCTGCTCAGTGAAGGCGGGGTTTATAAAGTGTGGATTATAAACCAATCGTAATCATAAATGAATGGAGGAGATTTACACGTCATCATACTGTATATATACTATATAAAAGAAGAGAGAAAAACACTGAAACACTATACACAGTATATTTGTATATAACAGTGTCCTCCCTTATTTTGTGCACGTTAAATAAAGTCATTTTTGTCCCACCCAGTATTTATGGGAGTAAAAACTTTTGCACTCAGGCTGCTGAACTCTAAATTTGGTATCTATAATTTAGGAAGAAGCAAAACTGCACAAACACACACACACACTTTCCACTTCATGTCACTACATTTCACACCTGGGATCAATTTCACACCCCAGGCCTTGTGATTCCGCTTCACCTCACACCCTCGTGAGAGAGAGAACTTCTTCTTTCTTTTTTTTCCCCCTTGTTTAGACGATTCAATTTTGGGGCGGTTCTGACAGGTGAAGGCGATCTCTGATCTGATAAGTACGTGTCTAATTTTATGGCTGCCAGAACTCCTCATCACACCTGCGTTCCTCCACCTGGTCTGTCTTCACCTCCTACACCATGTGCTGATGTCTTGGCTGCAATCAGGTCACATGACAACCTGACATGCTCCTTAGCGTGCTATTAAAGAATCGTGATAGTCCGTAACAGATTCGACTGTCACAAAAAGACTTTTCTAAAACCAAGATCATCTCTGTGATGTGTACCGGATTTACTAGATCTGTAAACCGATGTGTTAGCGTGTGTGTCAGATACTGGACTATCAAGAGTTTTACTGATTCCTTTAGCAGAATTTCTGTATCAGCAGGGCGACCTGAAATTCCATGACACAGGTTTCTACTCTGTCGGGGAGAAGTGATAATGGGCCGAAAGTGAGAGAGAGGCCGAGAGACAGGGCTGCAATTCTTCATCTTCATTCATGCCGCGTGTACATGGACAGAGTGCTCCGCTTCAAGCCGCCTGCCCTCCCGTTTCCACTCTCTCCTCAGAAGCAGTGCATTAGCAGCCGGAAAGCATCACACAGGCTTATTATCCGTGAGAGCAAGAAAATTCTTTTAACTATTCATAATGTGACTTTCATTTCATACCAAATAAACAGCACTTTTTAAAATACCTACTTGAATAAATGCACATGAAAATGCATGAATAAAAGAAGTTAGATAAATATGCAAATACGATTAAAAACGCTATAATAATTTGGTCTAAAAGTCAATTGTACAATAAGCTTCTTATAAAAACATAAGTATCATCTACAGAATATACGATCCTTTGAAAAGCTTAAGATTAATGATTTGTTCTCTACACAACATAAACCCCCAACCAGCCCCCAAACCACACAGATATCCTGCAGTCTGTTTTACATAGTAGACTTCATTTACAATTAATTTTATTTAGATTCTGGCCTTTTATGCATCACTGTGTTCAGTGATCCACTGTGTTTCATTTTGGTTTCCCAGGCCTCCCAGGAAGCTAGCAGTAAAAACTGAGCACGCAGATCATTTCTTTCTGCGCAACTGAATATTTAAGACCGAAAATGAAAAAGTTCTTTGTCGGAATTCAACTAAACTTCAACTAAACGAATCAAACTTCTCAGTGTGTTAAACATTACTGCTAGGCTAGTTGTAGCTACATGGGAATCAATATGATCTACTTGTGTGTGTGGCCTCAGATTAGCTGCGACCTCCAGCAGCTGGCATCAGCAAGTCCAGCAACCTCGACTCTTTCACACCGTCTAGAGAGTTGACTTGACTTTCACACTAACTAAATACAACTCTGTCAGCTGTGGTGTCTTGCTGTTCTTGCTGTTGCGGAAGCCCTCAACCCCCGTGGCCCCCAAGCGTGGTTAGGTAGTACTTTTAAACCATCTTCAATCATAGTTCCTGCTGAAATGAATGGATGATTCACACATAAGCACCCTGGTCTTATTTGTCTTTAAAACAGAGGATCCTGCCCTTAAGATGTTAAAAGGTAAGAAAAACTGTCTGTTGACCCCATCATCTGTACGATGTAGAAATAGACAGGACGTAGTAGTCCATGTACGTGGTAGTTCTTTGCTGAAGAGCAGTCTCTGTTCTGTCTGCAGACAAAAAGCCCTTACTGACTTGTATCAGGCTGTATAGGACAGGTGCTCGTGTCCATAGGTGGTTTGTAAGCCACCATTAAATACGAGAGAAGAAAAACAAGGAAGTTAACCTTTGCGCTACACCTAATATTATTGATATTTTGGGGCAAAAAAATGTCAAGAGCAATGCTCTTGTGTGCCTTCCTGCTTTATTAAAAACTATGCTATGTCTTAAAAACAATTACATCATCTGCAGACTTTACTGTTGTCCACAACTTTTTTTCTTACAATATGGCCTCAATGACCAAACTATCCAGTTTTCTGGTCTGTTCCCAATGTTTGCCAGAAGGGTTTTCTCAAATTCATTCAGGAGTCCATCATTACCTGGTGCTCGCCTAATGGATAACTGATGAACTGCCACAGCTAGTTCTTGAGGTTTAATGTCCAAGTCTAATGCTTCCATTAGTGCCATTCTTAGTGTTAGGAACTTCTTCAATAGCTTCTCTCAGCAGCATGTCAGTAACATCCACATGGTTCCTTATAAAAGTTCACTGCAACCTTTATTTCTGCTGATGTTCTTGTTGTTGATCCATCAGGGCTCTTCAAGTACATCATCTGATTTTGATACTAAAGAATTCAGAGTTTGGGGTATCCATGTCTCCAATTCAGTCGTACCTGTTAGTCTTTAGTCTGCTTAATAAGGTAGCAACCAAATGCCTCCCTTTTCCAATATATTTATATTTGGTTTTCTTTTGCAACCTCCCACCATGTGCCTAGGAAGGCAAACTCTTTCCTCGTCATACCTCAAACAAACAAAAAAATCTTTGGATATGGAAGCAGCTTTAGGTTAAAATCTACTGGTCTAAAAGCCACTGGAATTTTTGTTTATTCATTCATCCATGTGTATTGATTTAACATCATATAGTTTAATTCAATTAAGTTTTACTCATGTAGTGCTTTTAATAGTTATTGTCGCAAAGCAGCTTTACACAATCAAAAGAAAATATACAACCGCTATAGGACTGTAGGTGTGGTGTCTCTACATTCCTGTCTACTGTCAAGTTCTTGATGTAGTTCCCCATTAATATTGTACCGTTACTGCCATGTTGTGGCAATAGATTATTTATTTACTAATTTAGTTCTACCCAAAATTTCTCCCAAATTCCCACCTCTGACTGTTAGGAAACTCTCCCATCAAGGCAACAATGACCAACCACGAAGTTCAAAGACTAATCATGTGCTTCCTCCAAGATGCTGACTGTATCTTTTCAAACGGCTGCTTACACGAAGTTGGAGAAAATGCTATCCGCCCCTTCCGAATGTGCGAGCTCAGAGATGCGAAGGATTGGTCAGTGTCATCGTGATTGAAATGAGAGTGCGGGCAAGCAGTCCGGTCTTCTTCCCCCTTCCTCTGATTTCCACATGTACCATTAAAACTTGTAAGACATGGAGTTTCTCGTCCCAAGATGATGGGTTAGTTGCTTTTGACCTTTTTGAGAATAAAATTGGTACTTGGCACCGAAATTAATCACACGGCTAAGAAAAAGCCCCATCACATTTGTCATGCTGTCTCATTTTCGTTGTCTCTATGTGTTCCTTTCTATAGCTCGTTTATTCTTGTCCCTGCCTTTTTTATAAGTTCCTAATCCAGCTTCTCGGTAAAAAGCAATATAAAAAAAGCACAGACAAGGACAAACTTATTGTTTCTTTATATTTCCTTACCTACACTGACATATCTCCCTTTGCTGCCGTGCATGACACTTACGTGATTCTCCTTCACCATTTTACTGCAGTGTTCTCCCAAAATCACGTCTGTGCTTCCTGTAGCTGTACCAGCCTTCTACATTATCAACCTACTATTGTTGATCGTAGTGCCAGCAGTCTTCATTACCACAGCAGCATTCTCTGCTATCAGACCAGTACTTTTTGTACTTACACCATCATTCTCTATTGCTGCACCATTAGAGCGAGAGAGAGAGAGAAAGAGAGAGAGAGAGAGAAAGAGAGAGAGAGAGCTGGCCAGAGTAAACGTCAGAGGAAGATGAAGGGAGGTCTCTACAGAGCCGAGTGCAACTAATTTAATACACAAAAGCACTACATGCATGAGGCACCTTCCATCAGCCAAGTGCAGGCAGACACACACACACATACTCACAACCACACACCACCACCACACAACCACATAAATAGAGAAGGACAGAGAGACTCAGAAGGAGCAAAGAAGCCTGCAAGAAAGCTTCAGAGAAGAGAGACAGAGAGAGCGAGAAAGAGAGAATGAACAAGAAAGAGAGACAAAGAGAGAAACTGAGCAAAATTTTAAAAAAGGTGTGCGAGATTCATAAAACTGATTCGGAGAGACTTCGAGAAAGCAAGAGAAACATCAGGAAAGAGCAAGAGAGCAAGAGATAGAGAAAGACAAGTTGAGAGATAGAGAAAAGGGGAAAGAGAAGATGAGACTGTGAACAAACACAGCGCAAACGCACAAGCGCAGAACTTTGGGTTCAACTCTCAACTCTTGAGTTTAACATCTTCACCCATATATGGCCGACGAAGTGAAGCCCCACCCCTAACCCCCCACCACCCCAGCTCCTTCACCCTTCTTTCACACTTAAATTGGTGATTAAACATTGCTGTTTGTTAATTAGTGATTTCTGAGGCTGGTGACTCTAAATGAACTTCTCCTCTGCAGCAGAGGTCGTTTTGGTCTTGATGGGTTTTGCAAACGCATTTGACACAATACTGTTCTTGCGAGAACTGTTTCAGAACAGCTGACCTTTGTGTCTTAAAATAACAGTTGACTGTTGTTGTTGTTACTTAATCACCCAAATGCATTTAATAGTTTTGAACTAGCCAGTATTGTTCTAACATGTAGAAAATAAATCCTTGTCCAAAGTCCAAACTTTTGACTGGGCCAGGGGTAGCTCAGTGGTTAAGGAATTGGACTACGGTTCGGAAGATCCCAGGTTCAAACCCCACAACCACCAAGTTGCCACTGTTGGGCCCTTGAGCAAGGCCCTTAACCCTCAACTGCTCAGATGTGTAATGAGATAAAAATGTAAGTTGCTCTGGATAAGAGCGTCTGCCAAATGCCTAAATGTAAATGTACTGTGTGTTCACATGTTATAATATTTGGGGTTGTTAGATTGTCTGGTTTTGATTACTGGGGGTTACAACGCCCACATCGCCCTGTAAATTACACCTATTCAAACATACAATAAATCTCCAGGAAACTGATTTAGAGAGAGAGATAGAGGGAGAGACAGAGAGAGATAGAGGGAGAGACAGAGACAGACAAAGAGAGAGATAACAAAGGTCTGGAGTCGCACCTCTTTTGTGCAGCAAGTGTAAGGAACCCCGCAGGCCAGGGGCCCGGTACCGTTACAGAAGTGGTACTGATTCACCTCCCAGTCCTTATACTCATCACCTCCACAGCAGGAGAACTGCAGTGAGACAGAAACAGATTGAGTGAGAGAGAAAAGAAGCATCAACATTTCCTTCCACTGAGGTTTCACTGTCTACTTCAATGCAGCAGGTTTTTTTTGGTGTGTCTCTCAGTACAGGAGAACATCACATGTCTAATCAAATCCCCCAGAATGCTTTGCTTCCTCACATACACGAGCTTCCACTGAAACTAGGTTTATAATGTGATAACAGGCAGGTTGTTACTGCACTGATAAGAATCTCTACAGACTTTAGACCTTCAACAGTCAGACCTTGTCCTGCACGTAGTCCAGGATGTTTTTGAAGTCCAGGTCATCGTAGTAGTGCTTGATGCCTTGCCGGATGTTCTTCTGGAACAATTCGGACGTCTGCCGTGAGGGATAATGAGAGGGAGATTAGAACGTGGTGACTGTATGTGTATGGAGCGCTGTGACGAGCCTGATGTCTCTCTCGGATCCGCTTACCGTTTTCTCAAACAGCAGAGCGATGATGAGGGCGATGGCCTGGAGCGCCAGCAGGACCGACAGCACGCTCAGGAACTGCAGAGATCAGATCGGGTTTAATTCTCCGCTCAGGGCGGTTACAGATTACCGGGGTGTGTTCGGTTAGCGAGGAGCACTCACCATGTGCAGCAGGGTTTTGTTGTCGCGCAGAGAACCCAGCATTCCCACCACGGACACGGAGAACATGACCAGGCCCAGCAGGATGAGAACCACGGCCGGAGCCAGGAACACTCCCTCTAGCGTGCGGTGCTTCTGCCTCTCCACCTCGGCGTACAGGCCCACGCACAGCACACACAGACCCACTAACTACAGACACACACACACACACGCAAATCATTTATCATAAGTGAGGGGATGAGTGTACAAGGCACAAATGTTTACGAGGCAAAAAGGGGAACAAGAAAAACAAGCAAACAGCATTAAAATGTTGAAAGAGTGAAGTAAAGAAGAGAATAAGGGGGAAGAAAGAAAGAAAGATGAGGAACATAAGAAAATGATTTCAAAAAAGAAAGGAAAACAAAAATAAAACCGAAAAAAGTAGAAAATAAGGAAAAATTATAAAGAAAAGTACAAAGTAATCTAAAGGAAAAAAGGATTTTTTTGAGGAAGAAAACTTTTTTTTTTTTTTTAAAAAGCAAAAATCAAAAGAAAAGCAAGATAGATAAAATACACTACCAAAAAAATAAAGAAGGAAAGAAAGACAATTGACATAGAAACATACAGTAAGAAATATTTTTAAAAGCTAAGAAAAAGAAAAAAATTGAAGAAAGCAAGAATAAAGCAAGCAAACAAACAAACAAATAAATAAACAAGAAAGGCAAAGGGAAAAATTATGTTAAAAGCAACAATGTGAAAAAGAACAAAGGAGGAATGTAAGAAAAGAAACCTAAAAAAACAACAGAATGACAACTTAAGAAAAACTACAAAAATAAAAATAAAAAAAATATCAAAAGCAAGCAGAAAAAAATAATAAATAAACTGAGAGAAAAGAAAATATAAAGAAAGGCGGAGAACAAAAACGTACAAAAAAAGACAATGGAAACAGAAATAAAACAGAAGAAAAGAATAGCAAAAGAAAAAAATATAAAAAAAATAATAAAGGCCATTCCAAACATTTGGAAAGAAATAATAAATGCAAGAATAAAAAGAGGAGCAAGAGGGAAAGAAAGAAAAAAATATATAAAGAGCAAGAAGAAACATAAGAAAGAAAAAAATAATTTTTATCTGAAAATGTGGAAATTTTTTTTTAAAAAGGAAAGCAGGAAAGTTACTCTTTACACACGTCTGTCCATCTTGGGTGATAAAACAAAAGGCATCCTGTCTGTCCTGGGTGAGTCTCTGATTGATTCAGCTTTGAGTCGACTCTTCGACCTGAACGCTTTGACTCTACGCTTCTTGGTTAATGTTTTGTAATCAGTGTTATTCATTAGATATTTTTGCTGTTAACGTACCCGAAGTGTCAATTTTTATTTCTGCATTTTAATACTAAAATTAAAACATCAACGTCCGTGTCAGAACGTCCATCTCGCGTTCCTCCCTACTTACCCTTTATAATACCGGCTCTAAGTGTGTAATTACAGTGCGGACGCAACGCGACAATTAAAACATCACCCTCGACGTAGGAAACGTGAAGGCTTTTAACCGAGACGTAAACATGCAATTGTGAAGACGTGTCTCCGTATTTCAGAACACACGCAGAAAGAAAACCAAACACCATGTGCGAGCAGATAATAAACGCAGATAGAGAGTTCGGCCTGAAAGCTTCCTCGAGCACCTTGTACGAGGATGTGAAAATCTCTACCCAACACACTGAATTCTTTTGATGCCTTGTATGGGTATTAAATCCACACCACAGGAAAAGACAGATGAGCTCAGGCTCTCCGGTTACTTGGTAACGAGGCGAGCTGGGGTTTATAGCGAGGGATCAAGAGGTTATAGCTGTGAGTCAGGGCTTGCTCTGCGGACGCTCCCTATTACATCACCGGCTGGGAACAGATAAAAACTATGATGTACTTTTTATATGCCATGTCTTAAAGTGGGATCTGTCAGCGTTTTCAGCTCTGCAATTTTCAATTTGTTACAATTCAATAGCTGTGCTTTTTATTGTCTGATTTGTTGCAAGCATTTCAATTTCTTTCAGGTTTTAAAGTAAAAGAAAAAAAGTATTAAAAAATTTAAAGAATTCAAAGTGTAAAATTTTGTGTCTCGTACAAACAGTTTTTTTTTTTTTTTGCTAATCTTTTGTGCCACAATAGGTGGCGGTATTGCACCGACTAGACATAAACTCAAAAGAAGAAGAAGAAGCAATAATCTTGCAAAGTGTTTAAGGTCCCGCGAAAGGAGGGATTTATAATTTTTTTTAAAGAATTTATTATTATTAAGTGTGAATCGATTCGAAATCAAAAACTGCAATGCAGATCCAATTACCTGAATTGATCAAGAAAATGTAATTGTTGATTTATTATTCTGTTCTCCTAAAATTGTTAAAATACAGATGGTCTCAAACATATGATTTCTCAACTTTACTAGAGTGTGAAAACTTTCAGTAGAAGCCACAATACAAAATAAAGAATTTTATTTTCCTGGCGAGAAACATCCGGTGCAATGTTGTCTGGTGATACTAGTGGCATCAGTGAGCAACACAATCACAAGCATAAACAACCAACATTCTATTGAAGACTGTTTGCCAGTGTTTTGCACACACATTCGCACACACATGCATGGGGGCGTTCGAGTCAAACCGGGCCTTTTGACTGTGCAGAATAACAGAACACAGTTATGAGAGTAAAAACTCAATTTATTTCTCTATATAATTCCCTGCTACATTAATGTAGTAGTAATCTAGTTTTCTCAGTAAACTGGAGCTATGATCTAACTGAGACACTGGCCTCCCGAGAACTGCTTCAATTTTCCCAAACATGTGGAAACGGTTTGGAGCAAGGTCAGTACGGGGGATGTGGCAATAACTCTCAGTCGAAATTCTGTAATGTGAAAGTGATGTTGATGAATGGCTGTGTGTACAGTTTCCACAGTCCGATGCGTCTCTTCCACAACTTGCAGGCATCAATTTTCAAGGATCAGGTGCTCCACTCGCTGAGCTGCAGTGGACTCTGAGCCACCTCTGAGGATTGTCATTCACGGACTTACAGCTTTCTTTAAAATGTTTGCACTGCGGCTAAGAGTTTCCTCACTGTGCTGTGCTTAAAGTCTTCTGTAAATGTCAATCGGTTTTATGTCTTCTTTTACTAGTCTCAGTTTCACTTGAACGCCTGTCGTATATATAAATTTTTTTTATTATAAATTAGTCCTTTTGTTAGATTCTGTTGCCGAACTGTGGGCTAATGTAAGGGTTCGGAGTATGATTAAGCTTGGCTTGGCTGTTCAGAAGTGTATAGCTGGAACTACATCTGGGTACTTGTACAAAATGACTGTGCACCTTCTGACCAATCAGATTCGAGCATTCAGATACACTGTGGTAACCATTTAAATAATAGAAACGTTTTGTCAGAACTCATTGGAGGACCTGAAACCAGGCTCGAAAAAATTTAATGAAACTTTTACAGTACTTAGATATCTGCCTGAAGTTTAACCTGCACTATAAGTGAACTCAAAATGTTGAGTAAAAGTGATGTTATGAACAGTTCTGTGCCGGATTTAATAATTTACGTTAAAATAAGCTACTAATAAGCTACTTGCTCGATGTAAACAAACACCTGCACCAATAGATATTAATTATAAATGCTAAACAGAATATTTTTACTGGGATTAATTCATACTTTCACGGCTGAAATAACAGCACTGAAGTGGTGTAAGTAGGGCTGAAACGATTCCTCGAGTAACTCGAGTAATTTGATTACAAAACATGATCGAGGCAAAATCTTCTGCCTCGAAGCTTCTTTTAATTAACTTTAAAAGCTTGCGTTATGTTTTTGCGCAATTTTTTGTTTGGCGTGACACAGTGTGCTTCCGGATGCAAGCCGCCAGTAAACACCGACGAAGAAGAACGGCTTACGTCACCCACAAAGCGGAAGGAGACGCAAACAGTCAGCTGTGTATTGATTTGAGGGAGCCGTTCTGTTGTGGGCTGCAAAATGGAAAGGAGCGATAAAATTATCAGCGAGTCAAGAGATGAAGAAACCAGCAAGAGAAAACAGTAGAGATTGTCAGTAAAGTCTTATGTTATGCCTGAGCTGTAGATTTAGAAACTTTTAGTTCTGAAAGTTAAGTTGCGCAACTTAGTGTTTTCGTATAATTATTTATTTTAATAGGTGCCTTATTTTTTTTGATACTTAAAGTCATTTGAAATACCTTTTTTTTTTTAAGCTTTTGCATCTGAGAAAAGTCTTTTAAATAAGAATGTATGGCACTGTAATGCACTTAATTCATCTCAGTCAACTTTAAGCTGTTCCTTGTATTGTGAATAATAATGTTTATTTTTGATAAAATGCTGTATGCATTTAAAAAATAAAAGTTGATTTTTCAAAAATTTTCTGTTTAATTAAGCAAAAGTACATTTTATCATAAATTACGTTTTGTGTTAGTCTCTGTTGTCAGACTGTAAGTGTTCAGAGTATGCTTAAACTTGGCTAGGCTGTTCATAAGGTTAAGTGTTGGATACATCTGGAACTACATCTGGGTACTTGTACATAAAATTATGAGCACTTTCTGACCAATCAGATTCAAGCATTTAGACACACTGGAGATATATAGTACATATAGTCAAAAATTAAATACTGAATATTTGGGACAAATCAATAAAACAATTGATATTATTATTATTATTATTAAATTAATAATAATAATAATAATTATTATTATTATTATTATTAAGCAATTATTAAGCAATTATAATAATAATAATAATAATAATGATAATAATAATAATAATAATAATAAAGAGATCAGCATTAAACTAACCAGGACTCGGTTTATTCAGCACAAACGGCAGCATTCACAGAATCGTTACAGAATAACGATTTAAATTTGAAATTTTGAAATATTTTCAGTTAATTTGAAATCTCACACAGCTAGCCACGTTAGCATTCTCTCAATGAAGAGTGAACAACAGCCCCCTTTTTTTTTTTTTTAAAGTTTTTAACCCATTTTTTAATACTCACCGAGAACAGCATGGAGTACACATTGAGAGTGAATTTGACACAATAATAGAAGTGAATGTTTTTTTTCCATTCCTCATACGGAGCCATGGCGAAGGGTTCTGTCCGTCCTCAGCCGCGCGCTCATTTATACCACAATAAACAACAACACAGGTAAATAAAAAGCAGCTGGCACTTCTAACTAACTAGCGCTTCATTCCTAACCAGCTCTGTCTGAGCCGACCGTGTGGACATATTATCCTTCGTTCCGTTTCTATTCATAATTCTTCATTTTTCTTTTATTATAAATCAAGGCGTTTACACAGCAGCTCACAGAACACAGCTAAAGCGAAACTTGGACACACTGTAAACAAACAAACAAAAAAAAAAAAACGACTTCCGCCCTGCTACCGGCGCGCGCGTTGATTTAAAGGGCCAGCAACACATTTTAAAAATGTTCATTCAGTATGCATGAGGTGTGTGTGTATGGAGGACTAAACATGACATAATTATAAATAAATAAATGTGTGAATAAATAAGTAAATATAGAAATAAATA
>JAQMYJ010000014.1:4155195-4169801 GCA_030014305.1 Clarias laeviceps | reverse complement strand
TATAAACTATATTTGTTATATAATTATATAGTTATATCCCCTTTGTTGGCAATGACGGAGGTCAAACGTTTTCTGTAAGTCTTCACAAGGTCTTCACACACAGTTGCTGGTATTTTGGCCCATTCCTCCATGCAGTTTTTACCAAATATATATTTCATATTTCCATGTAAAATCAACTTTCTAATAGTTTGTGCGAGTGGCTTTCCAAAAGACTTTATTTAATTAATACAATAACACAAAGCCATTCCTTTCTCACATGCAGACTGCTAAGAAACAGTCACAGCTCAGTTATGGATGATTGCTTGAATAATTTTCATTATTTTGTAAGCTTGTTTATTATGGATCTAAGAATGGCAAAAAGAAAAAGATAATGATACTCAGTTTAAAAGACATGATATGATGATATAAGGAATAAATACATTTGAGACATGCTCCACTTCATCACATGACACACAGCGTTTTTATTCTTTACATAGATTCCATTTAGAATGGTTTCCAATAGAAAAACTCACTGCTGACCTTCCTAGTCCTTTTTTAGGCTTTCTATTTAAACTTCACTCCCAGGCAATCCTGAAGCATACTTGTAGAGAGAAGGTCCCCGGGTTCTGTCACAGTACGAAATGCAGAAGCATGCGCGGCAACCTTTCACAACCTCAATCATCGTCCTGATACGCTGATCATTTGCAATTATTTGTAATTATATTCCAGGCCACAGCTGGGACTGAGAAGAAAGCAGGTGTGTACGACCGGACGCATGTTCTACCATTACCATGCTAATTCAGTTATAATCCCACACCGTGGCTGTAATCAGATGGGTCACGGACCTGTGGAGTACTGATACAGCGTCCGCCAGATTCTGCCTTTCACAGCGCAGATAGAATTTAACGCTACTTCATTATATTTAACATTATAATATTAAAATCAATTTGGAGTCTGAAGTGATTTTTGACCTGAGGTAATGTACTGTAACTGTCAGTCAGGGAATTTGCTGTTCCGAAAAGACCCCGATTTTAGTGTGCTGTTCCTGTATATATAACATTTTAGCCAGATATTGATACCTGATATTTTAACCCGTTCTTTTTTCCTCTTCAACAAAATTCTATTGGTTTTGAAGCAGTAAAATAACATTAGAAAGCTGAAAATGTAGTGTGTGTTTCAGGTATATCAGATTCCCAGGGCATATCGGAGAAGCAGAGGCACACTTTCGATCTTCTTAATTTATAAACCCTTTACACACAACCCACCGTGCCCTTCCCCAACTTCACGCCAGTCCTACGTTATTAAGAAATAGTTCCTGAAAAAATGAACAGCAAATGTATATTTATCTGTACAGTGCTATCTCGGCATATGAACGTCCCGCTTCGCACCTTAAGTACTAAAATGTTGTTCCTCTGCATGTGAAACATTTTTGACACAAGCGAATGGACTGAGCCGAACTGAACGCTGGCTATGTTGCACGTGCATCCTGGAGTGGTTCAAAACATCCTAAGAATGTTAACAAGAAGAAAAGGGAGGCACTTTCAGTTTTGCTAAAAAAGCAGCTAAGAGGAATCATAAATTAAGGTTAAGTGAGGTTTAATGTCTATTTATTTCATATTGTTCTTCATTTACATGTCTTTTCCAAACGTTTTAATTGTTTTTATATTAAAATAATTTGTAATATTGGTAATATCTTTGGGTGGCTGGAACGAATTATCTGCATTTACATTATTTCCTCTGGGAAAATGTGTTTCACAATGAGACATTTCACCTTAAGCCTCCGGACCAGACTAAATTCATATGCCGAGGCACCTCTGTAAGGACAAGGCTAGACTCCAGATATATTTTTAAAAAGGGAAATAGGAGAAGAGAGAGAAAAAGAGAGAAAACAAACAATAATGAGCTGCAAAGATGGGTTTTGTATGCCAAGAAAGGGGAAAGAATGAAAAAAGAAAAAAGAGAGAAAAAAGAAATGAAAAAAAAAAAAAAAATCCATACACAGGTGAAAACAATCCAATCCAATAAAATTTACCCTGAGACTATAACAGATATAAACTTGGGCACCCAGACCTGTTGAAATTTCAAACCTGAATTACAGATTGAGGAAAAACGTGCGCAGTATCCTTGGGCCACCGGTTGTGCGTGGATGTTAGAGGTGACATGCTTCCACTTGAATAAAAGAAATACCCGTTGAAGAGTGATGCAAAGGACAATCAATGTTTAGTTGGGGTTAAACGCTTATCATCCTCTCCAGTGCTGCCAGAAAGGGCAATCAGGGGGCTTGGATCTACACAAGGGGGTTTGAAAGCCATCCCCGCAAAAATGTTCCACATTAGTGCATGTTTAATACGTATGGATGAAGGGAGCATCTCCACTTTTACATTTATCACAGAAGGGATCGACATCTGGATAGAATAAGCCACAAAGCTCAACTTGAGCCCTTTCTCAAGTCAGGTCAAGCCTCGTAGGTTTATGTTGTCTTTTTAACCCTACACTGTTCAGTACACGGTGGAATGAAACAATGTTCCTGCAGGACCAAGGTGCCACATACAACATGATTGAGCCAAACTATATGATAATGTAGCCCAGACCAGTACACAGAGCTGAGAACAGCAAAGAAAAAGTTCTTCTACAAATAGCAGCAGGAATATTGTGCAAAATAACAATTCTGCAGGCTGGTGTGAAATTGCTCGACGGTGTTCCTCTAAGTGTGTGTGTGTATCTATGTTTATCAGTAAGGTCCCATTGTATTGAGGTGATTGTGTGTGTGTGTATGTGTGTTTCTCAGTCCAGTCCCGCTGTATTGTGGAGTCGGATGGCTTATGGGAAGAAACTGTGAACTGTAATAAACCTTAAACCTGTTGGAATAAAGAGAGACGAGCTCATAAGGAAGTTGGATTGACAAGCTTGAGAATTGAGTTCCATGTATCATCTGACAGTGTCAGATTTAGATCTTTCTCCCACGCACTCAGGGTGACGTGACTCAGACCCATTAATCCGCCATAAATCGTGGATATTAGGCCTTTACGCAGGGAAAAGAGCCTCAGGGAAATTTGGTATCTAAGAGCTAATTAGATGTCTTACTTGGAAATATTTGAAAAAGGTATAGTTTGATAGATTAAACCTTTCAGACAGCGTTCAAATGATGCAAAATTATGATCAATTAAAAGATTTTGGCAAAGCTTGATGCCCTTACTGTACCATTACTGAAATACTGAATTATATAAGAAGATTGAAAGAGATGTTAGAGACGACGGGACTGAGAGAGAGAAGCACAAAGAACCCGTGTACTTTCAGAACTGAGCGCATACTACCAAGGTATGTCTAATAACTGGATTATTGATTCATTTAATTGAGGGCAGATCTGAGAAGTGCAGAGCCAGAGAGGTGTTTGACAGAGTTTGTCTTCATTTCCACCCAGGCTGATCGATTAACTTGGTTATAAAATGTGCTCAAAAGGTGAATATTTGCTGCTCAGTAGTATAAACAGAAATTGGGTAGAGCCAGGCCACCATCTCCATTAGATCTTTGAAGGGGGGACGATTGTTCAATCGCGGATGCTTACCTTTACAAAGCTCAGAAGATATCATTGAATCGATAGTAATGCAGTAAAGTAAGATTTGGGAATAAAAACAGGTACGGACTGAAAGAGGGAACAATATTTATTTTAATGGCATTGATTTAGTCCACCAGGGACATGGACTCTGTTCCAAGACCCATTTTGTTTGATTCAGCAGCCCAATAAAGTTTCTTTTAAAAAGAGTACTTTTGTAAACTTTTTATGTTTTCTTGTGACTGTGATACCAAGATGTTTCACTACCTCATTGGTATCTCGGCAAACAAACACCCCGCCTCATAAATTTCTGCGTTAAGAACTGAAATTTTGCAAGACATTTTTGCATCAACATACAAAGCGTTTTCAGTTAAGTCACGTGTACGTCCAGGAGCTTGTTTACGTTAGCCAAGCCTTCCACTGGCTTTTTTTTTTTCTTTTTTTGCACTTTGTCAAGATTAATGTACCATGGGTCCTAAGAATGTTAGAATGCACAGCAAGAAAAAAAAAAAGCAGCTTTCAGTTTAATTTTTAAAGCAGCCGATTCCAAGAGGAATCATAAATTAAGGTGGTTTAATGTCTATTATTTAATAGTTTACTTCATTTACACATCTTTACTATATGTTTTGATTTTGCAAAAAATATTATTATAATGTTGAAAACTGGTAATATTAGTAATATTTTGGTGTGGCTGTAAGAGACTATCTGAATTTACATTACTTCCTGTTGGAAAATCTGTTTCGCAATATGAAATGTGATCGCATTTAAAACTGATTTAATTTTTTATTAAAGGGAGTTTGTAATTTAGTTTTTTTTAAATATGTTAATAATAATATTTCTCATTCACAAGAATAAATATATTTTTTAAATTAACATAAAAAAATTTATTTAATAAATAAAAAATATATAAAACTGCTTAAAGGGACTCCAATAGGTGGTAATAATATACAGTATAATGAACTGTAATAAAAGACACCTAAAAAATTTTTTTTTTTTAATCCTGTGTTGAGCAGTAGAAAAGCTGAAATATCTACAAACACAAAAATAAAGAAAAAGACACACACACAAAGCTTTATATTTATTTGTAGCACATTTCGTAGTGGATCCAGGAGCAGTACCGCATGGACCATGTCCTGGTGTAGAATATAAACACTGAATAATATGCAAATGATATAATAACCTTAGCCACCTGCTAACTGCTAATGTGTGAGTTATTATAATATAATAACATCATTTAGTTATTGGGAAGAGGACGATATGGACGCCTCCATGAGTTTGCTTTGTCAGAGCACGTGAAACTCATAATAAATGACTTCCTGTGCACTTTTACAGCTACAGCGCTAAGTGGCTATTGGTGCTGGTCGAATGTAGTAAACGTCAAATATTAATGTGACATATTGTAGATTGAATTTACAGCACAAGACAAGTTAGCAACAAGCAACAGCAACGAGTCGATTAGCAAGAAGCTAGCTGGCTAAGTTTATAGTGAGAGCTTTAATGATGATTTCATGTTCAAAAACTGTACTTTTTTTTGTTCCTGCATATTGTGTCTGTATATAACTGATAATACTTTTGGCTATAAGAGAGGAGTAAAAGAAACGTTCTATGTCCAAGTGGAAAATCCTTCCCTCAACCGAGGTGGAGCTCTTAGGCATAACCTGTCTCCTCTCTTTCATGTTGCCCTTTTATCCATCTTCAAAGAAGATCAAGACCTCTTCACAGGGCCACCAGGAAAGCCACCTAAGGAAGGACTCCCCTGCTCTCTCTGGTCGTTACACCTCTCGATTATTTTTCTCTACAGCTGAGTCTTTAGGGACTCTCCCTCCTACTCTCACCTTCTCCATCGTTCACATTGCAAGCCGCTGACTTGTTTGCAGCATGAGCAGCCATGATGATTTAACAACACTACATAATAGACAAGTGGGGAAGTCAAGAAGATTGTTGAAATGGTGTTTTTGGTGGTTTTTACCACCTGTAGGTGGGGAATTAGGTATACATACAACTAAGGTTTAATAAAAACCTGATAATACCAACAAATGAGTTTAAAAGAATCTGCTGTGTTTTTTAAAAAAAATTTTATTTTAAAGAAACCATTTGAAATCACATCAGATCCATTTCCTGCAGGACAGACGGTATGATGGAGTAACGTTCTGCATACCGATTACGTTAAGTGTTGCTTTTGTTACCAATGTGTGGTGGTGCTGTGAATTATAACAGACCATGAATGTGTAATCTGAAGGCATGATATCAGTATAAAGAAACAATTATCTCACAAAGCCTTTTAAATCTGCGATTTAAAGGTATTTAAATTTAACAAGTTAATTGATTTGGGTTTCATATCAGTGCTCGGATGTGTGTGTGTGTGTGTTATGAATATTACACCATGGCGCTATCCTGTAATAGTCCCATAACGCAAATAGTGAGATTAGTGTTTCTCTCGGAGAAGATTACGATGGGTGTCTGTGCGAGAGCGAGGCCACATTAACGCTCGAAACAGATTTATTTAATGCTGCATTCGGAGGCCATTTCGAAAAGGAGAACAAGCTGAACAACAAGCTGCTGCGAGTGTCAACAACAATAAAGGCAAAGAACCGTGGGAATGCTGGTGGCTTGAACTGATAAAGGACAAGAGAAAACAATCAGCGGATACGATGTATAAAACCAAATGACCCGAACAGATGAGTGAGCGCTGATTGTACAGTAAATCATACATTTGATACTGGAGTTACTACTAATAAGCAGAATTAATAAGGTTTATCAATTGGACAGAGAGGATAGACAGTTCAAGAGAGGAGTAAAAGAAGCGTTCTATGTCCAAGTGGAAAATCCTTCCCTCAACAGAGGTGGAGCTCTTAGGTATAACCTGTCTCCTCTCTTTCATGTTGCCCTTTTATCCATCTTCAAAGAAGATCAAGACCTCTTCACAGGGCCACCAGGAAAGCCACCTAATTACTCCCCTAATCTCTCTGGTCGTTACACCTTAACGGCTCTCGATTCTTTTTTTTCTACAGCTGAGTCTTTAGGGAATCATTCACTCACTCACTCACTGTTTATATTGTATTATTCTGTATACAGGAGGCATGGAGCCTATGCCAGGAGACTTAGGGCATGAGGCAGGATACACCCTGGACGGGGTGTCAATCCATCGCAGGACACACACACTCACACAGTCATACGCACACTATGATCAAATAAACTAATCTGTACGTCTTTGGACTGTGGGAGAAAACTGGAGTAACTGAGGAAACCCATCAAGCCCATGGAGAACATGCAAACTCCATGCACCCTGAGGCCAGAATCGAACCCTCGACCCTGGAGGTGGAAGGCGACAGTGCTAATCACTAAGCCACCATGACTCCTACTGGAAGTTACTCGAATTAATTTTTTTTTGGTCCATCCACGTGCCATCCGGCACATCCAGTAACGGATATTCCTCACCCTGGAGATACCTGTTGCTATACCTGTGAATCATGTCCAGTCCAGCTGACATGATTAAACTTTCAGATGACCTCAAATGGAAGACTTAATCGATAGGTCCACTGCTGTAGTTGACTCATACTTTTAACCTGTCGTATGCTTTCACCCTGAAGATAAAGAAGTGGGGAGGAGAAGTCGAGACAGCGAAGGGCAAAATGAAAAGGAATGTCAGGGTTCAAAGCATGCAGTGCAAATGATAAGAAACTAACGAATTTTGGTGCAAAAAATTGGACCAATCGGATGTAAGTGATAAATGTTGTATTCATGCCTTTTTAGTTGTGAAAACAAATTGTGTGTGTCATGGCAATATCAATTCAGCACACAAGTTCTGCCAACAACATGGTTTCCATCACTGTATTGTGTCATAATGCCTGTACGACTAATTAGTGTCACGGACACGCCAGGCTCCGCCCCCAATCAGTGCTCACAATCTCCCGAATTCTAATCACACACACCTGAACTTCATCACGAACACATACAAATACACCTCACTTCCCTTCACTCAGCGTCTGGTCTCCACTACGGACGAGGACTCCATGCGTTACCCGTATCAAGCGATCGTCCCGCGCCGTTTCTCCTCGTCTCTGCGTCTCCTCATCTCTCCGTCTCCATGGTCTGTTACTGTTTCCACCGTCCATGATCATCTGTCTGTGAAGTCTGTCGATCCGTAACAACTAAAGCATGTTCATTTCTTGTTCAAGCGTTAGCACCAAAGTCCATGATCACCTTGACCATGACATTTCTTGTCCAGTTTGTCCTCTGGATGTTCTCAGCATCCCAATATAATTAATTTGACATCCATTATCGCCCTTTTTACTTCTTCTATCCTTTCTCCCATGAGCTAGATGAATCACATGCATTTATTTTCTCAAACATTCACATTACCTTTCAAACAACTAGAATTATAGACATTCAGTAGCATTACTGTATGTTGTAGTGTTGTGGAATGGTATCGTAGTTTGGTTTCTTCTGTAAGTCTGTGAAAGAGAAACCATTAAGTCAATGGTCCTTTAAATGTTTCTGAACTTTACTCCTGCTAGGTGATTGTCCTGGAAGAACTGTTCAGAACTTTATATATAATGTTGGATATGACAAAATGTCAAAACATGGACCATGTCAAAGGGTTTTCCAGGTTACCCACTTTTTTTTGATCAACATTGACAATTGCAGATAAAAATCTCCAGGTGTTTAATCTTGAAAGACTGCTAAGCTCTTGTGTTAGGATCAGTAAGTCTCAGAGTCTCCAGGACCACACACAAGTTCGCACCATCTATTTTCGTAACGTTTCTGTATTATTTTAATCCTTTCCCATCTCCAGTTTGTATGGACAGACGGGGGTTTGTCCTGAAAAAAAAGGAAAAAAAGCACCTGAGAGACATTAGACACTGCTGATTGCCATCTTTTTCCCTTTCCCAATTGAGGAATATACTCACCACCAATCGGTGTGTGAAATGAAATTTTTTGATTTCTCACCTCACCTGAGATCGATTTGTCAAGGAAGCTTTTGCTTCTTTTTTTTAGGCTTCAGGACATTGTGTCTCTCTGACGAAAATGGATGGTGTGAGTAGCAACATCCAAAATGAAGCAAGATGCTGCGATTAGGGTGCTTTTGGTGCAATCTCCAATGTGCTTTGGTGTCAGGAGGCTCCGCAGTAATACTTTTGCATATTCTTTTTGTTTGCTCCAATAATCGAAGTGAGGAAATGGAACAAACGGTGCCAGAGAGACAGGTCACAAAGAGGCTAGGAGTGTCTGATGAGTGAGCGTGTGTGCTCAAGTGTGCTAATAGGGAATGAAACAGGATTACACGGGGTACGGAAGCATTCCCATGAAGTAGCATTAATCTTTAATCATTTGCTGTGCTGGAGGACTTCTTATAGGACCTGAAATGTTAACGCGGCTAAGGACGCATGCAGAATCCCAAACGCTTCTTGGGTTCCCGTCAAAAGAAGACGGAATGCAAATTTGTGTCCTTGAGATGCTGCTTGATTCGGTGAACCCTAATAACCTTGGCCAAGTATCTCTTAGGATATAATCAGGAGAGATGTTAACTGCTTAGCATTCCTTACATAAGCTGCATGGACAAGAAAAACGCTGACAGGCTTAGCATCAAGTGGACGATCTGCACGAACATGCATCGATCGCACTGCATTGTTGAAATCTGGGCCGACATAAGGGGCCATCATAGTGCTAAAGTCTAACCTAGACTTCTTCGGCTCTTAGTAGTGTTTTTACAACAATTTTATATCATTAATTGAGGACGCCTTCATGAGCTAATGCCCTTGCATATACACTACCGCTTAAACGTTTGGGATCGTTCCTGATTTTTCTTTCTGTCTACACTGTAAAACAATACTGAAGGCATCCAATTTATGCCATATTCTCTTTTGAACAGTTGATATTGAGATGTATCTGAATCTGAAAGTGCTGGTTGTTAATTGGTGATTTCTGAGGCTGGTGACTCTAAATGAACGTCTCCTCTGCAGCAGAGGTCAGTTTTGGTCTCGCTTTCCTGGGAAGGTCTTCATGAGAGACAGTTTCATCATGGAGCTTGATGGGTTTTGCAAATTGACACAATACTGTTCTTGCAAGAACCGTTCCAGAACGGCCGACCTTTATGTCTCACTGTTGTAACACTATTAGCCAATTCCATTTATTTTTCCACTTATTTTATAGTTTTGAAATCACCAATATTATTGTAGAATGTAGTAAATAAAACACTAAACAAAACCAAAGAAATTTGCAAGTCATCCCCAACTTTTGCGTATTTTTGATAAGTTCCCAAACATGGATGTCTCTGTGTCCGGACTGGCTAGGAAAATGTCCTTCTGCAAAGGGGATTCAGAAACAGCTTGTTTAAAGCTACAGATGCTGAATCAGCCTGTTTAGAAAAGGAGAGAAAGAGAAAGAAAAGCAAGCAGCCGGAATGCAGGATCTGAGATTCTTATCTGTTTCAGGTGGAACAGTGACACACACATTTTTGTGAGCTCTAAATCATATGCAAAATTGTTTCAAAAGGAGTACACTGTAATATATGAGATTTAATTACTGCGGTATGAAAAATAAACAAAACACACACACACACACACTGACAAAATATGCGAGGTTCATTTCGTTCCTTAGTGATCTATCATCATTGCCTCCGTTATACACAAGACACACTCATTAGTTGATTATTACCAGTAAATTCCAGCATGTTGTGGTGAGACGTGAAGCTCAGCCTGGTCTGAATCCAACAGGGGGAGGTAGTGAGCAGCGTTCTTTGTATGTCATGATCGATCAGACTGCTGACATTTGCTCTATCATTGACGTTTAGGATATAACAGATAAGCACTGACTGCTGCATGTCTGTCCACATTGGTCAACCTGCAAGAATGTGTTTGTGGAGTGAATGTGCGTGTGTGTGTGTGTGAGTTTATGAACAGGGTCAGCAAGTTAAAACACCAGTGCACTGCAGGACATAGTCCTCCGTAGCCTCTTACAGCAGTAAGTACTTTTACATTCAGAGTGTATAATATCATACTGTATAAACCTGTTTAGTGCACCATTTTCACATTGCATATCTCGAATATGGGGCTGGTTCTGATTCAGCCCGTCTTCTTAAACAAGTACCCTCCTAAGGGTGTATATTATGACTTCTCCATTATATCCAATCATTACTACATATCACTTTATAGTGCACTTTGTTTGGCTAGTAACCATTTTTGGGATTCTGCCTACTTGTACTAAACACAGATGTGGGACATAAATTAGTGGTCTGTACGAACCATCTAATGCACTTTGGGCCCAATTTTAAGCCTACACTGTATACTATTACAAAAAAAGCTCAGTATGCAACTATAAGAAGCCAAGTGTCCAATTATTGAGAATTAAAATTAAATTAATTTATCATATATACAGTATAGCACAGTGTTTTTTCCCCCCTCATACCTCAGTTAGGAAGTTGGGGTCACAACGCAAGGTCAGCCAGGATACAGCACCCCTGGAGCAGACAGGGTTAAGGACCTTGCTCAAGGACTGGCAATGCTGGGGCTTAAACCCTGACCTTTTAATAGTTCAAGCCACCACTCCCCCATTATGAGCCACTTGCACTCTGTATAGTTCATCATGCATAGCAGGGGGAGCCTTTTCAAATCCATTTCCAACTGACTCACTAAGAATCTGTGGCTTTTGCACTCTATCTAGCGCACTGTATGTTGGAATTTATGCAAAACATCTGTCTTATGCATTAAGTGCACAAGATTGGGTAACTCCATTAGGGTTGCATCTGTAAGTCGCATTTCTACCTTCTGCCCAAGTGCACTACTTAGGGAGTGCAGTATATTTGTCCATTTCTTAGTCATCTATAAAAAATATAATTCATAATGCACTCTTTTGGCTGGGTACGTATTTCCTTACTTTGTAGATTTACTACACAGGCTACTCCATACCAAATGCTTTAAGTATATAAGTATCCTTATATAGTCCTAGTGTCACAGTGAATTCAGTGGGTTATGACCTACAATATACTTTGAGTATTAAAAAATCTAAATAAAGCAATGGGAACTGGCTGTGTCCAATTAAGAGCCACTCTCTGTGCAGTGCACTATACAGCCCTACTTCTTAGCTGCTTATATGACAAAGTATGAAAGTATCTAAGGCACCTTATAAAGTGTCCAATTAGGAGCCATTAATGTATTAATCCTGAATTTATGAACTAGAGAGCGATTTGGGATTGTCCTTTCTACTTATGTGACAAAAGTGGCTCACACAGTACTTGTAAGCTATTTGGTAAGAGAAATGAAAAAAAACTCTACACTCTCTTTAGTGCACTGCATGTGGGCTTCCTGTCCAAGTGCACCAATTACACTCTACTTAGGGCATTGAGAGCTAGTTCCTACACTTTATGAAGTGCACTATATCTTCTCACATCCATCCCATCCAGCTATTTAGAACCCCTGTAGTCCAACTAGGGACGTGGTGGAAACCGTGGTAGGAACTTTCGGTCAACATTCACACACTATGGGCAATTTGGGAAAGGCAATTAGCCTAATCTGCATGTCTTTGGACTGTGGGAGGAAACCCACCAAGCACAGGGAGAACATACAAACTCCATGCACATAGACCCCGCGCGAGAATTGAACCCAGACCCTGGAGGTGCAAGGCAACAGACCTAACCACTAAGCCATTTTTTTATTGAACCATTTGCACAAAATGAGGAATGAATTAACACCCACTCCAGTCGCACTGCACTAGGCTACACACTTTATAGTCACACCTCTTCACGCCATATCCAAGTGCACTTGCTGGCTCTAGTTGGGAGACATTTAACCCAAGTGCAGCCTTCATTCTTAGAAATAATATCTTCTACACACTACATGTCTAATTATTATTTTGAATTAATTTGGGATATTCACTTAAGATACAGGATCTATGTGTAATCATCTCGACTTAATGTAATGCCCAATTGTCCATTTTAGGTGTGTGTATGTCTCCTACTATACTCTATCTAGGACATGGCAATAGCTATCTATAAAAAGAAAGGTTTTGCCTGTACATTGGTCAGAACTCCCTCTTTGAGTGATATCTTTACATTTCATACCTTGAAGGACAGGAAAAAAAAATCTGTATGTCTGTATATCTGTCCAGCCAGATTTTGTCACAGCATCACCTAGTACTGTCTGGACAGATGAAACATTGCCAGTCCTTAGGTATTTCCCTGAAGTTTAACCGCCGTCATGAGTGAAATCAAAATGTTGAGTAGAAGTGAAATTATGTGCCAGAATATAAACCTCAAGTTTTGACAGCGTACTGCGCATTGCATCAAACTGTGAGCGCATCTTAAATCATCACTGGACAGAATTTAATGGAACTTTTGCAGTCTTTGGATATCTGTCTGAAGTTTAATCTGCACCATAAGTGAAATCAGAATGTTGAGTAAAAGCGATGTTATGAACAGTTATTTGGCGGATTTAATAATCTACTTTAAAATAAGCTACTTGCTCAATGTCAACAAACACCTGCACCAATAGATATTAATTAGAATAAACTAAACTGAATATTTTCACAGCTGAAATAACAGTGCTGAAGTGGTATAAGTGAATTTTAACACACTGAAGTAGTTTATGACAAAACTTCATCTTTATCTGATCTACGTTTTCCATTTTTCATCTGTCACTCTCTGATTACCAAACAGGGAGTGTATTTGGCTGAGAACAAAAGAAGTACAACTTAGCATAAACATAATATTTTCTATATATCCTCTCATTCCCATAGATTGTAATAAGATGAAATGACAGTAGTTTCAAAATCTTGCAGTGTACATTTTGTACATTTTCTTAATATTTACCAATAATTTCTTAATACCAGTCCAGTGGAAACCAATACCATATAATGTTGTCACAGCAAACAACATAAAAGTTTATGAAATTACATTTTAAAAAATGTGTTCATCTTTATTACAGACATGTATGTGGTCTTGAACATGAAATAATAATATCACTGATTACATTAAAGCTCATTTCAGTTTATTTCTACAAACTGCTAGTTGCTAACTAAGGCTAGTTGTTGATATTGCTGTTAATATCTCGCGCGTAAAGAGAGAGAGAGAGAGAGAAAGAGCACGTGAGCGCGCGAGTATGTGCGTGCGTGCGTATGTGCGTGCCTGCGCTCGAGCTTAATATCAGTCAACACGAGCTCGCGGCACAAAAAGTCCAAGCGGAAAGCGGGGCGCGCGCGCCAAAGTCTTGTCTTCGCACGCGCGGCGCCATGGAACCCCGCACAACTTCTTGGCGCGCGGGGTTTGCGCGATCGCTCCGCTCGAGCACGCTCGATTAAAAAAACAAAATAATAATAATAATAATAATTAAAAAAAAAACAGCATTCGTTGACACCAGTGAAGATGGACCCGCTGTTCGCGTACACAGACTCGCCGGGGAACTGGAGCGCGGACACCAACGGCACGGACTCGCAGTACTGGAACCAGTTCACACAGCCTGCGTGGCGCATCGCGCTCTGGGCGCTCGCGTACAGCGCCATCGTGCTGGTGGCTGTGATCGGCAACGTGACGGTCATGTGGATCATCGTGGCGCACAAGAGGATGCGCACCGTCACCAACTACTTCTTGGTGAACCTGGCGTTCGCCGAGGCGTCCATGTCCGCCTTCAACACCGTGGTCAACTTCGTGTACGCGGTGCACAACGAGTGGTACTTCGGCCCGGGATACTGCCGCTTCCACAACTTCTTCCCCATCGCCGCCGTGTTCGCCAGCATCTGCTCCATGACCGCCATCGCCGTGGACAGGTTGGGTATCAAAGTTCTGATAAGATGCTCACCCTCCAACCCCCCCCCCCTCCCCCAAACACACACACACACACACACACTCCACACACACATGCGCGTGCACACCCACCCTTTACACTCTTCTCTCATTCACTGTATTTATTCACCCTTGTTATTCCCTTATTCATCACACTCCTCTATATCACTCTGTTTATTCACCTTCATCATTCCCTTATTCATCACACTCCTCTATATCACTCTGTTTATTCACCTTCATCACTCCCTTACTCATCACACTCCTCTATATCACTCTGTTTATTCACCTTCATCACTCCCT
>JAQMYJ010000014.1:4134161-4152161 GCA_030014305.1 Clarias laeviceps | reverse complement strand
CTCTATATCACTCTGTTTATTCACCTTCATCACTCCCTTATTCATCACACTCCTCTATATCACTCTGTTTATTCACCTTCATCACTCCCTTATTCATCTTTTACTCTGTTTATTCACATTTATCACTCCCTTATTTATCATACTCTTCTCTCACTCTGTTTATTCACCCTCATAATTTTTTTACCCTTAACTTATTATTATTATTATTATTATTATTTATTTTAAGTATTTATACTTTTTATTTTAGTTAATTATTTATAAAATGTGTAATATATCTTTCATTAAGTGTTATAAGTTTATAATTTATAATATATTATAATATTTATGTCTCAGCGGTTGTATTTTATTTATGGTATCTGTACTGTACTGCGTTGGCTGTTGTGCACAGTTTTGACAATGATGATGATGATGATGATGATGATTATGTCAACCAGCGAATCGTGCATAAAGTGATCCATAAATCTCATACACTACTTTCCTGTGACACTTTTGTTACGCTCGGCTCGGCAGGTCACTTACAAATACCCAATCAGTTTGGCGTTAGAGAGGAAACGAGGGCAGAGTGCAGTTTAAAAGCAGTTTTAAATCTACTCTGTAGTTGCTTTCATGACAGTCGGGTAATTTATCACCGTAATGCCTGATGACTGTGTGAGACGATGTTCTCGTCAGAGTGAGTGGTCCTCACAGGAAACACATAGAAACAGCTTCTTTATAATATATAGTGTGTAAGTATGTACATATATATATATATATATATATATGTACATACTTACACACTATGTGTAAAGGTTTTGCATAAAACTGTATATGTATATATATATATATATATATATATATATATACAGTTTTATGCAAAACTTTGGGCACCCCTTGATGAATAACAGATTTTGGTGATTTTTTTAACTGAAAAGATGTTAACACAGTCTCTCTTGGAAATGGAAAAAATGCACAACATTTTCAGCAAAAATTTATTCATAGGTACTTCTTATGCCATAAAATAAACAACAACAAAAAAAAACATTATTATGGCACTGTGCAAAAGTTTGGGCACCCTAACAGTTCCATAGTCTCAGATTTTTTTCCAGCTTGTTAGATCTGATGTATGGCAACAGCTGTCATTAGTAAATGCCAATTTCAAAGCTTTACAAATACTTTGACTCTTCAAACCTTGTGCACACACTTGCTGACACTCAACAACCATGGGTTCCACTAAGCAGCTGTGTAAGACTCTGAAAATGAAAGTTATTGATGCCCACAATGCAGGAGAATGATACAAGAAGATAGCAAAGCGTTGTCAGCTTGCAGTTTCCACAGTGAGAAATGTAACTAAGAGATGACAGTTCAGGGGAAGATAAGATATGGAAGACCAAAAAAAAATAATCTCGGAGAGAACTGCTGGTCAGAAAGACAAAATCAAACCATTTGACTGTAAAAAACCTGCAGGAATATTTAGCAGACTCAGGAGTGGTGGTGCAACGTTCCACAAGACCTTCATGGAAGAGGCAGCAGAAGAAAACCTTACCTGTGTCTCCATCATAAAATGCAACATCAGAAGTATGCAACAGAACATCTACAGAAGCCTGATGCGTTTTGGAAACAAGTGCTGTAGACTGATGAAGTTAAAATAAAACTCTTTGGCCACAATCAGCAAAGCCATGTTTGGAGAAAAAAAAGGAGCAGCATTTCATGAAAAGAACACCTTGCCAACTATTAATCATGGCAGTGGATCTATCATGCTTTGGGGTTGTGTTGCAGCCAGTGGCACAGGAAACATTGCACCGAAGAATGCAATGAGGGAAGAATGGATTCCACTAAATACCAGCAAATTCTGGAAGCAAAAATCACACCATCTTTAAAAAAGCTGAAGCTGAAAAGAGGATGGCTTCTCCAACAGGACGGTGATCCTAAACATATCTCGAAATCCACTATGGAAAACCTCAAGAGACGCAAGCTGAAGGTTTTGGAACGGCCATCACAGTCCCCTGATTTAAACATCATTGAAAATTTGTTTGTACTGTAGATCTTAAAAGAGCTGTGCATGCAAGACGACCAAATAATATTACAGAACTAGAAGCCTTGTGCAAGGAATAATGGGAGAAAATCCCAAGTACAAGAATTGAAAGACTTTTAGCTGGTTATAAAAAGCTTTGCAAGCTGTGAATTATTTTTGTATTTGTTCAATTTATGACACAACTAAGTAACTATGCATCAATGTTTGCTGAAAATATTGTGCATTTTTTCCATTTCCAAGAGAGATTGTGTTAACATCTTTTCAATTAAATAAATCACCAAAATCTGTTATTTATCAAGGGGTGCCCAAACTTTTGCATAAGACTGTATCCAATGTAGAGAGAGAGAGAGAGAATTTCCAAAATGTCTAGTGAGTGATCTGGACATGAGTGTGTTAATTAATGCTGCAGGGCATCTTTAGTGATTTTAATTAAAACATCATGGGATGTTTAAATGACTGAAATGAAATAATGGAAAAAGACAGAAAGAAGGGTGGATGGAAACTGAAGCTTGAGGGCAAAATAGGAAATTGTAAAACAAAACAAAGCAAGAATGTTTAAAAGAAAGAAAGAAAGATAAGAAAAAAAATGTAAAAGATATGAAGGAAAAACCAACTAGACTGCAGAGAAAGAAATAAGACACATTTTAATGAAAAGAAAAAGGCAGGAGTGAAGCAAAAGATGTAAAGAAAAAAATGAGAGAAAGATTAAAATATTTGGTTTTGCTTTGATTTTGCTGTTGGGCTTGGTTTGGCTTATTTGTTTCAGTTTGGTTTGGTTTGGTTTAGTTTCCCCCAGTTTGGTTTGGTTTGGGTTGGTTTAGTTTCCCTCAGTTTGGTTTGGTTTGGTTTAGTTTAGTTTCCCCCAGTTTGGTCTGGTTTGTTTTGGGTTTGTTGGGCTTGGTTTGGCTTTATTTCAGTTTGCCTTGGTTTGGTTTGGTTTGGTTTAGTTTCCTCCAGTTTGGTTTGGTTTCCCTGAGTTTGGGTAGGTTTAGTTTAGTTTGAATTGGTTTTGTCCAGTTTGGGTTGGTTTGGCTTGGCTCCATTTGAATTTATTTGGTTTATTTTCATTCTGTTTCATGATGGTTTGGAGCTACACATGCTGCGCCTGAGCTCCCAGTGATCCAGACCCCATCTGCCCTCTGCACCTACTGACTCATCCCTGTGCTGAACTGGACTTCATGTTCATTTAAATAACTTCTGTTATATTGAACTTTCAGCTGCACAACACACATGATGTTATATAATTTCTATCCGTTATCACCCAGACGAGGACGGGTTCCCTGTTGAGTCTGGTTCCTCTCAAGGTTTCTTCCTACTGCCATCTCAGGGAGTTTTTCCTTGCCATGGTCACCTTCACCCTTGGCTTGTTCATCAGGAACAATCTCAATATTATCTACACACATTTTCTCACAAATACACATTTCCATAACTTTTCTTGTAAAATTTTCTTTTCATTTTTGTGAAGCTGCTTTGAGACAATGACTATTGTTCAAAGCACTATATAAATAAAATGGAATTGAATTGAATTGAATATAATTGAACCTGTTTCAGACTGTGATCGAGCCAGCTGTGGAACACATCTGTTTAATGCACTACTCCTAAGTGAGTATTAAGCAGCAGAAGCGTTCGCTCAGTGTCACTACACTATGAAGCTGCTGTGATTTCTGGATAGCGTTAGAATGTTGAGCTACTGAAGATTATTAATGAATATTTATTCCAGGTTCGTGAGCGCCAAATGTTATGATGATGTGGGCCGGATTTGGCCTTGTCTTTGGAAAAAAGCAGTGGAACAGCGAGTGGAACTGGGAGTGGAACTGGAGATCGAACAAAAAGTAGAACAGGGAGTGGAATTGGGAGTGGAATAGAGAATGGAACTGGGACTTGAGCAAGTAGAAGAGTGAGAAGAACAGCGAGTGGAACTCGGAATGGAACTGAGAGCAAAACAGTGAGTGGAAATGAGAGTAGAACAGCAAGTTGATCTGGAAATCGAACAACAATTAGAACAGGGAGTGGAGTTAGGAGTGAAATAGAAAATGGAACTAGGACTAAAACAACAAGAAGAAGAGGGAGTGGGACAGGGAGTAAAACAAGGAGTGGAACTAGAGGTAGAAAAGTGGGTAGAACTGGGAGTAAACCAGCGAGTGGAACTGAGAGTAAAACAAGGAGTGGAACTGGAAATCAATCAAGAAATAGAACAGGGAGTGAAATAGAGAATAGAACTAGGACTAGAACAAACAGTTGAAGAGGGAGTAGAACAGGGAGTAAAACAAGGAGTGGAACTGGGAGTAGAAAAGTTAGTGGAACTGGGAGTGGATCTGCGAGTGCAACTGGGAGTAAAACAGGGAGTGAAACAACAAGTGGAAAGATGAAGAAATATAGCGCAATACAGAGAATTGAAAGAAAAAAAGAAAGAAAGAAAGCAAGCAAGAAGGAGGTGGAACAATAAATGAACCAAAAGGAAGAACAGTGAGTAGAACAGTAAGTGCAGAACAAGGTGCACGGGAAGTGGAACATCTAGTGGAACACCTGAAGAGAAGAAAAAAAACAGAAGAATGAGGAAAAGAAGCCCCTGTGGACAGACGGTCTCAGAGGGTGTTTGTGTTACACCCCACTTGGGAGCCGGCGTGTCTCTGTGTGGTCATTAATTCACTCCTGTCTGCTCTATAATTCGTGTCCAAGCCGCTGCTTTTTTGTGGTGTCAGCGGTGAAGCCGTAGTCAAGATGAATTGAGCTTAAAGTGATTCTATATTAGGACATGAGTCAAATCAGTGTTTACACCAGTGTACGGTGTTAAGCTCAGAATATTACACTGGGATCTGGACGAACTTCTGACTGGGACATCTCCAAGCTGTTCATCGTAATGGGCGAAATCCACTCGAGTGCAGAGTCTGTGTTCAGTGCAGTAATGTTTAATGCTGAAGTTATCACCATATTTACTGCTGTTATTTAACGTCCTAAGGTAGGACTAGTAACATTAACAGTGTAAGACATCAATTAAATGACTCCAGCGGTGTTGGCTCATGTTTATACACATCACAATTCTGCGCAGTACTCAGTTCTGACAGCAGATCAAATCTCACATTTATAATTACACACTCATTCTAACAGCGTGTTGTTTCTATAGTAACATACTCACAGTGTACTAACAACTCAACCTGCTAAAAAAACTGAAAGAAAATTAACAAAGAAAATATTCATTAAATCATTGATATGGTGGAAAAAGGGAAGAAAAAAGAAAGAGGGATGAATGGGAAAAAGAATTAAAGAGTAAATGGGCCAAAGAATAGAGTGGATGAAAAGAACAAACTAAAGAAATGAGGCAGAGAGAGTGAGTGGAAAGAAAGAAAGAAGAGAATTGAAAGAAAGGAAGTAAAATGAGAAAAAGGAAGGGGAATGGAAACAATGAAAGAAAGAAAAAAGAAAGAACCCAAATGAAAGGGAGAGAAAGGAAGAAAGAAAGAAAAAAAATATGTCAAAAAGAAAGAAAAGCAAAGTATTAAAATGCAAAGTTAAAAAGAAAATATTCTTAACATTAAAAATGAAACGAGAATAGAAAAACTATTAACTGGAGGAAATGAATTTCACAGAAGAAAGAAAGAAAGAAAGTAACGGATGGTGAGAAGTGGAGAAGTAAATGTTAAAAAGAGGGAAAATAAATAAAGAAATACTCATAGAAATTAAGCAAGAAAACGTGTTATTTAAGTTGTGCTAATTCACAAAGAGACGGACGGACATTCAGAAAGAGGACACTTCAAACACTGCACGCTTGTGGAAAGGCGTGACCTCAGACCTCGTCTCCACTTCAGTGATGTTAAATCTCAGGACTGTCAGAGAGCAGATACATGAGCAGAGCCTCTCAACCTCGGCTAGATTCTCTCAGAGTCGTAAAGCTCCGCCGCATTTCTCTGCAGATGTCTCCTGCATTCCTACGCCGAGGTCCGCGAGGCCTGCTGACAATAACAATGATTCTTGGAGCGTTTCGAAAAACAAACTCCGGTCTCGTCGAACTTTTTATTAACGAGCGGCGTGCGCCAAAAACAAAGGAGTTTCAGACCTCCGCCTAAGCTCAAGTAGACCAGTTGTGTCCCCCTTTAGTGAAATGTTTGTTAATATGTGAAGTGGATAAAAGTTTACGCACCCCAACAGCGTTTAAAAAAAACGAAACCATGGTCTGATAAAATGGATTACAGAGTAGATTCGAGATCTTATTAGATTAGATAATGTTTAAACTGTTTGATCAGGAAACACAGTGAAGATCATCATAAAAAAGTGGAGAAGATGTAGAGAGGATATTCAATTCAATTCAATTTAATTGTATTTGTATGCTTTCATGAGTGTATGATGAGGGTGCACAATATTTATTATTCCATCCAGTTACTCTAGAGAGCCACTAAACTAAATCAAAACTAAAGTCCATGTCCCTGTGCTAGGACAAGAAATTATTTGGATCTTGGTTTGTCCCACCATCCCACCCTTAAACTCTTCTCTGTGCAATGGAAGGAAACTTCTTGCGCCTTCTTGAAAACCTCATCAATAGAATCCTTCAGAACTCGCTTTTGAATATGGATTGTTTATAGACACGCGTATCCTTGAGATATGAAAGACACAGAGTGTCTTGTTGACAGTTTCTGCTTTAAACACCAAACCAGATGCTCTGGCTTTCGTACTCTTACTTAATCCTGGCGACAGGGGGGAAGCAGGGGGTCTGGTGCGTCGCATCGTGCTTGGACCCGGATCAATACGACTCCAATAAAGTGCTTGTCGGTAATGCGAGCGCTGCTTGAGATACTAAATACTGTAATTAACAAGTTTTGCGCTTTGCACAGCACAAACCTGGTGGCTATTAGTTTTCTATTATTCCCTTCAGACTTGGGATAATCAGGGATATTTGCAAGAGGTAAATAAATATCTCTTATTTCTCCTGATATTTGGAGGTACGAATCGCTCGTGTACGCTCGTTCCTGCTTTCCGGACACCGTGTTGGCACCTGAAAACGCAGCGCATTCGCAAAGATAAAACCTCCGCGCCTCTGTTGATGTGTGCTTTCTAATTAAAGCTCTAAAGCCCGAGATGAAGCATCAGCGTTCACAAATCATCTTAATGTATGCCTCCCTGTGTTTCCAAAGCAGACCAGTTTATTCCATTCTGCTCCTGCTTTGTGAAAAACCTGGTTCACTTTCCCACACGTTGAGGCTTTTTCATGCTTGCAGAAAAAAAAAATTCTTTGATGAAAAGCACGCATAAAGCATTTTAGAGTGTTTAAAAGGCTTCTAATTAGCCATTCATTGCTGTACAATTTGATATAAGTGATCATCCATGGCATGGAACAGCAGGAATTGTTTCCTGCGACAGAAAAAAAAAAAAAAAAAAGCATGCATAAATTATTTTAGGGGGCAGTTAAGGTAATCTGCGAATCAGGGGGAGACAGGTCATGCATTATTCATAAGAAAAGCCAGGAATAAAAACAATCTGAATATTAAAGGAACGAGGAAATGTATGATTTGCAATTTATGCTATATATTAAGCACTCGAAGCGCCTAATTAGCTCTTGTTGTATTTTTAAGATAATTGAAGCTCTTGGGTTCAAGCGAAGCATCAAATGATCTTCTCGTCTACTTTTGGAAAAAAAACAACAACAAAAAATTTCGCCTCAAGCAAGCCTCTACATCCAGTGTATCAGTGTATGTTTTCTTTTTTTCTTTTTTCTTTTTTTCCTATTTTCTACAGAGACACTCGATCTCAGTGCGGTGATAGGACGCTCGCAATGACAGAAATGAGAGGAAATGAATAGAAAGCACAGGGACATGGTTTGAAGGGTCAGGCTGAGAGTGAGAACGTCCCTGCGTTTCAGCTAATTTCTTCTTGCGATGGTTATGGCTGAAGTACGGTTCGTCCTTTAGGGTTAATCATACACTCACATGAACAAAAAGCTCAGACATAAGAGGGCCAAGCTGTACTTCGCCTTGTCGCCTAAGTGGCTCCATCAAGGGTACTTCCATAGTAATCTATAGACAAACATCATCATGTTAAGTCTTATTATTTTTCATTTGTAAATCGTCTCTTGCTTTCAAGCTATACAATATTACATTGGACGAGAACTGCATGTGAATTATTTGAACAATCTGAATGGGAAAATCTACGTTCTATGTATAAGGGATTATAGGTGCACTGGTTAGCGCTGTTGCCTTGTACCTTCAGGGCCCGGTCCGATTCGGTTCTGTGTGTGGAGAGTTTGTATGTTCTCCCCATGCTTCTAGGGTTTTCTCTGGGTACTCCAGTTTCCTCTACGGTTTAAACCCGTCCTATTTATTCCTGCTTGTCCTTGGATTGTTCCTCCAACAATCCAAAGACATGCATCTTTTGTTCCCAATCTGTCCCTAGTGCGTAAGTGAGCATGTGAGTGTATGCTGGACCAGGGTGCCTTAAGTCTCCAGGGATAGGCTCCAGGCCCCCCGCCATTCTGTGTGCAGGATAGAGTGGTATAGATGATGAGTGAGTGAGTGAGTGAGATTACAGGATTAAACCATTCTTTCTCTTTGCAGTCCTGACAGAAAGCTTTCAGACCCTTCCAAGTTTTGCCCATTTGGTTATGTTTTACACTCATCTTAATTTGGAAAAAAACTAAAATAAAGACTGAAGTATCCCATTTACATAATTATTCAGACCCATCACTTAGTACTAGGCTAAAACACTTTTGGCAGCAGTGACTGCTTGTGAATGAGGCTACAGGCTTGGCACACCTTTCTTTTGGAAGTTTCTTCCATCCTTCTTGGCAGAATCGCCCAGGTGGAAACGAAAACAGGTATTCTCATGTCTCTTTAGAGATGCGCTGTTATGTTCAGTTCCAGACTCGGGCTGTTCCACACCCAGGACTTTCTCAGAGTTGTACTGAAGCCACTCCTGTGCTTTCTTGGTGGTATGCTTCGGGTAATGGTCTTGTTTTCACTCAGGATAGCTCTTTATTTTTTTCCATTTTTTCCACTATACTGACTACTCTCCCACCCCCAGTCAGAGAAAAACATCATGGCCTGAGAGGCCTTCAGGGGCCTTTTAAGCAAACTCAGAGCAGGCTGTCATGTGTCATTTAGTGAAGAATGGCTTCTATCTGGCCACTCTACAATAGAGGCCTAAATGGTGGAGGGCCGCAGTGATGGTTGACCTTCTCTCACCTACACAAAGAACTCAGGATCTCATTTATAGTGACCCTTGGGTTTTCACTTAGCTGTCTATCCGAGGCCCTTTCTTAATCCCTGATTGCTCAGTCTGGCTGGGTGGCCAGATCTACGGCAGGACTATTGGTTGTTCTTAATCATTTGAGAATAATGGAGAATGATCACGCTCTTGTGCCCTTTCAAGGCTGCAGAAATTTTCTTGTACCCTTCCAAAGATCTGTGTCTTGACACAACGGGGGTTTCACAGGTCTACAGATACCTCTCTTAACCTCATAGCTTTGTATTCACTCTGACCTACACCATTTGTGGTAACAGCTTATAGACAGGTGTGTGCCTTTATGGCCAGTGAACTCAATTAGGCACAAGTGGACTAACATCACAATCAATTTGTAAAAGCATCTCAAGGACCCTTGTTAAGAGCAGGATGCAGTTACCTATGTAAATGGGAAATTTCAGGCTTTGTCTTTCTATAAATAACCAAAAACGTGGAGTATCTTGTGTAGAATGATGAGAGAAAAAAAGAATTTGAATCCATTTTAAGATGATTGTGAAGTATAACATGCAGAAAGCCTGAAATGGTCTGAAATGCGTTATACCTTCAAGTTGTATGGTTGAAATTTTACAATGAGAACTGTGCGATTCAAGTGATTATATAAATAAATCCATCTTTTGTTGGACAGTTTTCGATTCGGATTTCACACATTTTTAATTATTTAATTACTTTCAAACCTTAAATGGTCCAAAATAAACATTAAAACCATCTTCTGCAATGTACTCTCATCTTGATAGAGTATCAGTTTTCTTCTTCTTCTTGAGTTTATATGTTTTTAGTATAGTACTGCCACCTAGTGGGCTGGAGCATTGATCTAAAAGCAGAATAAAGGTCTCGGACGCACACGCAACTTACACAGCGCTCGGTTCATTCGCTTGTATGCCAGAAATGCATCGTATGCCGAGGCAAAGTTCTTGCAAGATTTCAGCTTTTAAGGCAGAAATTTGAGAGGCGGAGTGTTCGTATGCCAAGATATCATGGTAGAAAATTTGTTTGTGTGTTGGTAACAAGCCCAAGGAGTAAAAGTATACCATGGGAACATTATTTTTAGGGGTTTACGGATGATTGTGTCATACTGCCGTACAGGGTAGAAGGTAGCCAATATTTTGTGCAGTATAACAGATAAGCTTTAGTCTGCAATTGTGCACCTGTCAGTGAGAGTAACTACAAGGCTGATATATCTTATATATTCAGATCTTTGTACAGATTTCTTTGAGCAGTGAGGCGTTATAGCATGAAAGGTCATTGGGTGTTTTTTGACTAATGAGATCTAAATAGTGAAAAGAAATCCATCATTCAATGTGTTGTAGGTCATTCATATAAAAAGGGCCACATTTAATCAGTTTCCTTTAATCTTTTAGATGGCATAAAGAGGACAGGGTGTTTCCATTCTACATGGTGTGGATATCCATACAGTCGGGGGTGTTGCATTTTTTTATATGTATATATACACAAGGTGTTGATTAATTTTCTATTACAGCATCTCTGACAGCTGTAAATCAGTGGCATTCGTATGCTAGAACCTAGTTCCTCTTCCATAGTAAACGTCAGAACCTCTTCATCTTGATGCGTAAGACTTCACTTGACAAAAACGGAAGAGCAACAAAGCACAGCAGGCTCATAGCTCTGCACCTACGTCTCTGCATTATGTGTAAACCAGACATGCTGTGAGAGTCAATGCGAGAGGGGGATTTGTCTCACACGAGCTGTTCTTTGGCTAAATATTGAGTCGTACCAATCGATATGTGTTACGTTACCAGACGGAATCGTTCGATCACACTGTATCGAAATAACATTAAGGTAAAACTCAAAATCCAACACTGTGGATTATTGCCATACTTCAGTAAAATAGAGTAGAATGATTTTTTTTCACTCTAACAGATGGAAATCTTGAAATCTAAAAATGTATCATAAACATACCAGGCGAAATTATGCAAGGTGGTACTAGAAATAAATTCAGGCAGATTGTTATTCTTTTAAAAATGTAATATGATTAAAAATGCATTTTACACTTTATTAACAGTCATGAAAATAAACTATAAAGTTGCAGACATGGCTCATTAACTAGGCTGCATGGTGGTCTAGTGGATAGGACTGTCTCCTTGCACCTCCAGGTTCCGGGTTCGATTCCTGCCTCGGGATCTGTGTGCATGGAGATTGCATGTTCTCCCCATGCTTGGTGTGTTTCCTTCAGGTCTTCCAGTTTCCTCCCACAGTCCAAAGGCATGCAGATTAGGCTAATTACCGTTCCCCAATTGGCCATAGTGTGTGAATAAGCGTGTGTATGTGTGTTTCCTGCTCTGGATCGGTACCCTGTCCAGGGTGTACCTTGCATCATGCCCAAGGTCTCCTGGGTCAGGCTCCAGGTTCCCCGCGACCCTGAATATGGGATAAAGCAGTATAGACGATGAGTGAGTGAGTGCTCGTTAATGTTTTTCCTACAGGGTGCCAATATTTCAAAAGTTTCTGAGACAATTATTATTATCATTGTTTTATAGGATAGTCTTTTTAAGAAGAAGTTTCGGAAATGCTACAAAAAGTCTGTTGATGCATTTCTTATATCACTTTATTTGTACACTCTTCTCTGATTGGCCACACATTTGAACTTAACCAGCACAAAGAGCAATCTAATGGCACTTAAGTGATTATCTGAAGCTGTCTCGGTGAATGGTGTGCTTTTGTTGCTTTCCACAGATACATGGCCATCATCCACCCGCTGAAGCAGCGGCTCTCGTCCACGCAGACCAAAGTGATCATCGGCGTGATCTGGGTGCTTGCTTTCCTGCTTGCCTTCCCGCAGTACTACTACTCCGATGTGGACCAGCTGCCCGGGCGCATCGTCTGTTACATCGATTGGCCTGAATACACCATCATGGACTTTCGCAAAATGTAAGAATGATGTCGCTGTTAATCTGATCAAAGTTGGTGGGCTAAAGGAAAGATATCTTGATTAGATTGGAGTCTGCAATGTTTGCTGATTCTTAAATAACTAGTTGGAAAAAAACAAAACACTTTGGTCAGTTTGGGTCCAATCAGGGAGAACTTCTTGATGTTTAGCCATCTCAATATATGGACAAGACAAGTTGGATTCTGAAATCGTTTTTCTAGACTAGTTTCCTTCGTGTTTAACATCAGGAACTATAGTTATTGATGGCATCCCTCTCATCCGGTTCTACTTATTTGACTTTTTTCCCTTAGTCACTCTAACTTCAAACACTAAGAGGTGTAACCAGTGACCCTAAATGTTTTGTCCCTCAACGGTACTATGTAGACCACTTCAGCAGATGGAATTCTTTTTTAATTGGGTCTCAAGTAACTAAGCTATAACCATTAACCACTTAAAGCACCCTTGAGAAATTTGAAGGTACTGGGATTTGTGAATCCTAATTTGTAGTTATAATTTTGACAAATAATTTTGTCAGTGCAAACCAGCAGCCTCATGAGGTCCAATATTTGAAGCTTAGCCCTGAATACCTTGAGGTACTGGTGTTTTATAGCAAAGCATCAGACGGACTTAGAGAATTACAGAGCAGAATTTTTACTTGCACTCAGCGTCCGAGGGAGGGGAGGGTGAAGAATTAAGTGCTGCACACAAAACTGGCAGACGCAAACGCCCAGATGTCAAGAAAAGTTTCGGTTATAAAAGAAATATTTAGCCTTCTGGGCAATTTCGAAGAATAGGAATCAAGGTAAACTGAATGGCTGTTTTTTATCTAAGGTAGGCTTAACTGGCGTGACCATAATAAGAATTGGTATTGCCAAAGCATGTAGGCTAATTTTGACAGTAAAGGAACAGAAACAGCAGTATACTTCACAATAATGGCGTAAGAAGCAAAGAAAGCGTCTGTATAGGGACAGAAAAAGAGAAAGGACAGATTCAGAGTTTTGGCTTTACTGCAGTGGATAAACTGTGACATGTTTGTATAAGCGGGAATGGTGCAATCTTTTTTTAGGTGATTCCCTAAGGCAATTATTACTCAAGTAAGTGTAGAAGTGTTCCATTTACATGTGTACTTGAATTAAAGTACAAAGGTGCTCAATTACAAATTAAAGGAAGTATCAAAAGTTACATTGTACAGTATTAGCTCACAGTAACCTTTTTCATAATAAAAAAATCCCTTTTTTTTGTCTCTGCTTCCTGACTGTGAACGTGCTGTTTTCATTGCTGTTTGCAACCTTCACCTCTGATTTCAAACACCTGTTGCATTATTAGGCAGGTCTCAAAGCAACAGCAAGTCATGCAATTACTCATAACATCAGCAGATTGTGAAATTCATGCTTACATTTATAGCATTTGGCAGACACGCTTATCCAGATGTTACAGTACATATGTGTTGGTTAAGGGCTCAAAGACCCAACAGTGGCAGCTTGGTAGTGGTGAGACTTGAACCTGAGCCCTTTAGATCCACAGTCCAACAGCTTATACCCCTATCTCACCTATGCGGTTTGACTCACGTTGAGATGCGGTGTCGGGCACCGTGAGCTGCCGCGATTGCCCGCCGACGCTCCGCTGACGTTCCGCGAAGATCTGCAAGGTTCGCAAACTTCCGCGAGGACCGGGAAAAAAATTTAACATGTTTAATTGTACATGTTTAATTTTTCGCGCGGAAAGATGGGAACGTATTCACAGCGCCAAAAACTCGCGGTGAGTCATGATAAACCGTACTTATGGCCATGTAATTGTACATGTTTAATTTCACTCGCGATGAGTCATGATAAACCGTACTTATGGCCATGTAATTGTACATGTTTAATTTTTCGCGCGGAAAGATGGGAACGTATTCCCAGCGCCAAAAACTTGCGGTGAGTCATGATAAACCGTACTTATGGCCATGTAATTGTACATGTTTAATTTCACTCGCGGTGAGTCATGATAAACCGTACTTATGGCCACCGCGCGAAACCGCATAGGTGAGATAGGGGTATTATCCACTGAGCTACACTTACACCAAAGTAAAGTACAGATATGTAAAATATGTACTTAAATGCAGTAATGAAATAAATGTTCTCGGTTACCTTCCACCTCTGGTGTGCGTGCACGTGTGTGAGAAAATACAGTGGTGGCCAAAAGTATTAAGCCAACATATGCCATGTATGTGTGCCCCAAAACAGGTGATGTCCCAAATCTTTACTTGCCCATCAAACTAAAGAGTCCTAATTAGAATCAGCTGTTTTAGTTAATGGATGGAACAAATATGTGGCAGGACTTTTACTTTCTGTAGCCAAGGTTGCCATCTCTGCAAATGGCAAATTGTCTCATTATTGTGATTGTCATTATTTTAAAAAATTGAGAATTTAATTAAAACTATAAGATCTTGCGCTTGGGCGGCACCACAGCCACGAGTACGGGAGGTACTCGTATTCTAAGGCTTTACGGGAAAAGGGTCATTTTATTTGGAACAATTAGGAAAAAGAAGGGGTTTACAGAGGGGGGGAAAGGGAAAATGGAGGAAATTAGTGAGGGTGTCCATGTGCAGGTATAGAGGCAGTGTTCAGCTGGCATGTGGGCATGAGGCTGGCAAGCGATTGCGGTGGGCAGAGTGACAGAGTGGTCCCGCGTGGGCTGCGGCTCCTGCATACACCTTAAAGCGGTTCCCCTCGCTGTCTTTCCTTGGCTGAGGCTGCAGACGGGGGTCCAACGTCCAACAACATCCGGCGGCTGGGAGGCTTTACCAGCTGGGAACCGGAGCCTTAAAGTCGAGCACAGAGGCCTAATTCTCTTGAGCAGCTTATTGTCCTTGAATCGGTGATGAAACAATATTCAGTCCTTGCCTTTGAAGTCCCAGGGGCGCATAACATCACCATGCATTGTGCATTGCGCTTCCCTTTTTACCCTGATGTGCCCATCGCTTTGGAATAGGGTCAATCTGAGCTCATCAGTCAGATCACATGACCTTTTTCTGTCGCTCCAAAGTCCAATCTTTATGCTGCCTAGAAAACTAAAGCCTGTTTTCTGAGGAGTCTCACTAACAAGTGGTTTTCTTATCGACACAGCTGTTTAGTCACAATCCTGAGTTTTCATCACATTCTTGTGTATGGAAATGATCTTAATTTCACCATTAAACATAGTTCTGGTTTTTACTGTTGATCTTTTTTACCATAAAACTTCATTTCAAATCTCCTTATTTGTTTTCTTTGTTTGATGCCGAACAATAATTACACCCTTCTGTAATGGTGACTTTTATTGATACATGAACTGTGTATCATTAAATGATCAATGAGTAATTTAAAACTTTCTTTGCAACTTCGTACTACAGTATATTAATGTAGGTGTAATTGACGTCTTTAACCAATATCAATGTTCTCTGGTCTAATTAGGGAAGTGGCCTACTACTTTTCTTGAATCTTTACCTCTTAGAAAGATAGTCACTCAAAACACGTGTCTAGACTCTGTGAGCATGGCGTTACAGATGCTCCTCTGTTTCTGCTTTAGTCCACCTGGCCGCATTTGGGTTCATTCGAAGACACAATGTAATTTCATGGCTGTTGGCTTTGATCTGAGCAGAACAAACAGCACCAGAGTGCGTCTGAATCAAAAGGAGAAAAGAAGCTGGCTGTTCTCGAGAGTGGTCACGGGGACACTTAGTTCATCATGACAAATGGTGAAAAATGACACGCAAGTCAAATAAAGATTTTACACTGACAAATCTGCCTTGGATAAAACCTGACCGAGTGATAGGGTTTGAAACTGACTTTTCTCTTGTTCCATCCTTCTTCTTGTTTTTTTTCCTATTCTCCTTCTGTTCGGAAAATGCATTTGTTTAGATGGATACCACAAACTGAGCTCCAGGTTCCCAGCTGAGCCGTCTACCACCCTGCGGGCACACTCTCGACCACGTCCTCATTCAGAGAAAAGTAGGGTAGCATTCTCGTCCTCACCATTGTCATGCAGCGGTTACGTCCGAGTTGAGCCCTGAATAGTTTTCCCTTCTCAAAGTGCTAAGGCCTACGAACGAGGCAGCCTAACCGGGGGATTCAGAAGATGCTCTGGCAGGCATGATCAAGGGATTTCATTAGCATTTATATCGTTTCACTTTCTTTTCACATCCCCCTTGTCATGTACTATTCTTCCGATCCAATAAGCAGGGGCGCCGTGCCCGAGAGCTGCTGGGCCAGAGTTCAGCACAGTCTGGTGATTTTCCTGATCTAATTAGAATTTGGTGTCTTTGAGCAAGGATATCACCAAACTCTGCTTGTTTTCCGGTCCTTCAGGAATCAAGTTAGAACCGCCTCTGTTAGTCGATGCATTTCTGCTGCCGTAGTCTTTCACCCTCAGAACACCTTTTTTTCTCTTTCACTCTCTGTTTCTTCACCCCAGGCTTTTTCTGTCTTTCTCATGTGATCTCTCCCTCTCCGCATCACGCTCTCGGTCGTCTCCAAGCTTTCCACACCTACTGAAATAGAGCTGCCAGGCTCCGCTCTCCTTATTCAGGAGAAATCAAATTCAAATAAGAAGCCGTCTGTATCTGAAAAACAACATTCAGTAGACTGAGCTCTAACTGCAGCGTGAAAAACGCCTTGAGCCAGAGCAAAGCAATGGCCCTCTCACTCTTTTCTCTCTGTAGCTCTCGCTTAGTGGATAAAAGCCAGAATTGAAGCAGTATTTCAGAGAGGCTTTGGGCAACAGGAACAAAGAAGCAATGCTGCTTTTGAACACACCTCCCCAACCTAAGAGATGGATCTCACCTTCTCGAAACCAGCGCACAATGAGCACTTAACACTCCGCATCATTGTCTTGCGCTTGGCAATGTGCCGCGTGCACAATAGGAGATGCGACGCGAATTAGCCCCGACCATGTCCGTGCGGCTGAGGCGCTTATTATTTTAATAATGAAAGTGTAATGTCTGGTTCGTCTGGGCGCTCAGGAGATGGAAGGTGGGATGAAATGCGTGAAACCTGCACTCGCATAATGACCGTGCGCGATTAGAGGTTTGCAGTCGGTTGGGCCGCATACAAATGACAGGGTCTAAAAGAATAATAACTACACCGTTATTCTTGAAATCTGTAAGTGATCATGTTTCTGCACCTTGAACATTATCGGAGGGAAAAGCACATAACACGCTGAGCACGCGAGAACACCGTGTTCCGTCTGACATACTGTACACTTGCGCCACACTCTCCAGCAAATAACACAGTGCATCCTGGGTATTCGCTGTTTGAATTACAGAAGTGCACTAGCCTTCCGGACATTGTTGCTATGTGACTAAAAAGAGTGCTGTGGCAGGATTAGGACTTGTCACTTTGAATCTCATTTCTAGTGAATCGTAATGCAGTGATTCGTTTGCACCGCAATGACATTTAACAAAAAAAAAAAAGAAAAACCACAACCAACTGTCTGTGATGAGAATTAGCCAGTGAATACAAATGCATTATAGGGGCAGATGTACAGTACACTCTCAAGTAGAGCATCGTCTGGCCAGCTCTTGGAATTGCCTAGGAAGAAAGCTATCCCACCCAGAGAGTGGGACTAATTATGCTTTCTGAGGAATGAACTGAGATGTAATTGCCACCAGGGCAAACCCTTGGCACTTTCACCATTAAACCATTAATTAGTCCATGATTATAAATAAGATGCATCCGTTTTAACTTATTTTTTCCCCACTACTAATGCTTTATACACTGAATTTCCCAAAAAAAATTCAATTAGATTTTTTTTTTAGCATGGTCTGATTAATATATATACTGTATATACACTACCGTTCAAAAGTTTTAGAACACTTGCAAATTTATTTTTTTTTGTTTAGTGATTTATTTTCTACATTCTA
>JAQMYJ010000014.1:4108929-4134061 GCA_030014305.1 Clarias laeviceps | reverse complement strand
CTTCTGGAAATAGACAACAGCCCTTTCTTTAGATTTATTTGCAGCACTTATGAGTCATCTGTGACCACGGCGCAGCATTCTTGGAGCTGTAGAGGCAATACCAGTCTGTTTCATTATGCCCGATGTCATCTGACGCTCACTCTTCCATTCAGAGAGAGAGAGATAGATAGAGACAGGCTGACTGCATAGTCTGTACACATTCACAAACAAATGCTTTATATATCCATCGCTAAATATATGGACAAGCCAAGCTGAAATTTCACACGTGAACTGATCGTCACAGTTATATGCGAGACATTTAGATTCTCTGGCAGGGCATCCGCCGGCACTTTCGCCTCACAGATGTCTCGCACTCAGTCTAGCTAGTGTAGCTCTTGATGCCTTTTTTTACTCCCAACTTCTCCGTCACTTCCAGTCTTTCACACCCTCTCACCATGTGTTGTCTATTTCCCCTCTCTCTCGCGCTGTGCATTATGTCTTCTTTTTATGCTCCCTCTCTCTCTCTCTCTCTCTTTCTCTTAGAGCGAGAGTGAAGGATTGCTGCATGCAAATCAAGCTCTTTCCTAATGCTAGACTGCGCTGTTCCCGCTTGTCTCCGCGTTGATTTTTGCAAATTACCATAAATAACCCTCCTCCCCCTCCTGGTGGGCTGGGATACACAGAGGCAGCCATGCGCACCTGCCTGATTTTGACCGCATCGCATCCATTTGCATGCAATCCTTCTCATTTGGAAAGGAGTACTGAGTAACTTCTGGCACCATCATTTCTGACTTGCACTGTCCTAATGCGTAATATTTGCCAGACAGAACATCTGTAGTTTTATAAATCTCAGCAAATTCCTGTATTTTTGAAGATTTAACTTCATATAAAGAGGCATGCTTGAAATAACTACTCGTGCATTAGATCCCTAATGAGCGAAACCAGAGGCAAGTGCTGAGGAAATCCCTCGGAGACAAGATGTGAGGAAGAAACCTTGACAGGAACCAGACTCAAACTGGAACCCATCCTCTTCTAAGTGGCACTGGATAGTGCCATTATAAACCATTTACAATTGAATACTGATGTTTAAAGTCAAACAGTAGTAAGTGTGTTGAAAGGATGTGCAGCGAATAAGAGTCCTGGGATAAGAAGACTTCTGTCTATAGTATCTCAATGGGATTTTGGGTTTAGGTCATTTTGGGGAAGTTCTTATCTTTAGGATGTGCAGGGTGGAGGCACGGTGGTGTAGTGATTAGTGCTGACGCCTTGCACCTCCAGGGTCGCGGGTTCAATTTCAGTGATGAGACTTAAAACAATTCATAAAATTGTCCTTGAGTTACTAGTGATTTCATATACTGTACATATCACACTGTCAAGTTTATTGCTTATTTATTTCAGTTGTTCACTTAAAAGAAATGTCTTGAAAGAAAGCGTCCCCAAACAAAATCAACAAATAAATACAAATTAAAGAGGAGTTAGAGATAATGTGTATCTGTGTTAGATAAGGCACTGCAAGGAACTGACTGCAGTTGCGTTCGATTCGGAAACCCTGTGTGCATTGAGTTTGCATGTATGAGTGTGTGTATGTGTGTGTGCCCTGCGATGGATTGGCACCCCGTCCAGGGCGTACCCTGCCTCGTGCCCTAAGCCTTCCTGGATAGCCCCCCCAATTACCCCACCCCCAATTACCCGCATCCCCCACCATGAGACTTAAAGTATCAGGGTGAATCAAGCAGATCTGGAGTGTAAGAGAATCCACAGAAATAGAAATTTATCTTCACTTGATGGATGCAGTAGAGACAAGATGTTCAAGGTTTACCCAATAATATGGCCGATCGGTGCAGGTACAGCACGAGTGTATTTAATAAACAGTGTGTAAGTATGTCTAATGGTCCTCATCCTGCTTTCAACCCCATTTCAGAAAGCTGCACATATTTGTTTGAACCCTGAAATATATTTTTCTGCTTCCTTCCATACGAGTCCAGAACCTCATTACATCCGACACACCTCATAAATTCTTTCTTGTACTTTTGTCACATCACATCAGAAGCTGATTTTATTTAAGCCTTCGCTATGCACAGCTCAGACCAGGCTGGGTCTGGGATCACGCAAACCAGTGAATTTGGGTTTTTACAAAACCTTTGTGCAATGGGGAAATGCTTTTACCATTCGCTCAGGGAGATCAGAATGAAACAATGTCTTCTGCAGATGCCCTGGTTATTATTATTACCCTGATATTCAATATGAAAGAGTGGGAAAGGTATCAGTGGCCAAACAAAATGCTTGGATCTCATTTGTGGTGCTGGAGATGGTGCACGGTACTGTTTATTTTAACAGATGCCAGACTCATTAACAAGCCATTCATAAAGCTTAAATGAAGCTACCAGCATCTCTTGCCTGTCGCATTGTAGCGCCAGTGCAAAACAAAAGAAGTGAACATCTGACACAAAACATGTCCTGGCCGATCGAGAGAAATCGGAGTAGAGGAGGGAAAAAAAGGTGTGAATTTTATTTTGGGCTGTGGTAGGATCTGTCCCCGAAATCTGTTCCATCAGAACATCCACGGTGCACATATTTTCCCCGTCTTGCAGTTATAGCTCGCCATCATTCAGTTTCAAGTTTAGTTTAAGATTAGACTTCCGAGGAATACTAATGCAATTCATGGAAACAAGGACACACTGACCTGGCTGTCAATCCGATTCAAATTTCAGCCCAAACATCTGAGTAATTAAAGATTTACAACAATCCTGGAATATTAAGCTGGATGTCCATCCATAAATACCACTTATCTTACGTAGGGTCACGGGCGGCGCCACAACGCACACTAGTGATGGGAAGTTTGAATCATTTTAGTGACTCGGTTCTTTGAATCTCATTCATCAAAATGAACAAGTCATTAAGTTCATTTTGTTCTTTTGTCCAGAAATAAAATAAAATGTTACATTTTCAATAAACAGACCCCCCCACACGTCTACAAACACAAATTTTGTCTATAGTCCAGTAATGAAAATATTACAATGCAGCTACGGACATATTATAATAAACAGAATGAGTATCTCACCTCTTATATCTTCTAGTCCGAGTCATTCATTCTTTCGAATCTATTGCACTGCATAGCGTCTATGGGAGTCACGTGACAAAAGAACGAACGATTCGGACCAAAGACTCAAAGGTAACTACTCAATTCTGTTTCCTGTACATAACCTACGGAGGTTTTGCGATACTTTTCGGATGTGCGCCCTGTAAAACATGTACAAATCACTCTCTGATACTACTCGTTCTTCTGAGTCACGTTAAAGACTCATTCAAAAAGAACGAAACGTTCATGAAGAAGCATCACTAACACACACACACACACACACACACATACTACAAGCAGCAGTCAGTCTACAGCGCAGGTCTTTGAACTGTGAGAGGAAGAACATCCAAACTCCGAGCACACAAAGCAGAGGTGAGAGTCGAACCCCCAACCCTGGAGCTGCACAGCGACAGTGTAAACAAATACGCCACCATGCCGCCATTGCTAGATTTGAATGACTTGAATGATTGTAAATGTAGTTCAATATTAATTTGTGATAATCATCAATATATTCCAGTGTTGGAACACTTTGGATTGTTTGCATACATTTACTGCACATAAGGAGACTCACTTGTACATATCATACTGTCACGTTTATTGCTTATTTATTTTAGTTGCACACTTGAAAGAACGCGTCCCAAAACAAGTCCACAAATGAATACAAATGACTCCAGACCTTTCATGAGGAAAAAAAGCCATAGTGCTTTGTGAGAGGAGTTAGAGATAATGTGTATCTGTGATAGATAAGGCACTGCAGTGGCTGAGCTGCATTTTTGCCTTATAGAGTTTTGTGGGCGTGGCTAAATTACCATTACAATCTGTCAGCCACGCCTTGAATGCGATCACTAGATCTTGAATATAGTTCATCTTTTCTATTCTTTCTTAAAATTATGAATATGAAGTTATTAAGCTGATTTATTGAGCTGACTCTTACTAAAAGTTTACGCAAAAGTTTCTTGTACTGTCGGCAGATCGTTTTGCTAAATTCAAGAATTTTTTTCTTGAAAGAAAACGATTTTCCACACATGCATATGAAGATTAAAAAAAGCCGGCGTCGCCAAAAAAATTGGAAAGCCTTGGTTTGTCCTTTTTAATTAAAACGTGTTTACTTAAATGTTTTGGGTGATGTGGAAGTTCATGGACACGCAGTCTTGACTAACCGACGGCAGAATAATATAGACATTTTGAATACCCGGGGAAATCTCCCAGACGTCTGGTCCTCTTACTGAAACCTTGCAAATTGGTTGGATTAATTTTGTCCGCCTCAGAGACGTTTTCCTAACTGATCACCTTTCAGCTCGCGGTCTCGCTTTTAAAACTTATAATAACAACTCCTGTTTAGACTGCGAACCCAGGAGCTGGGAATGAAAAAGCCAGGACAGGAAATTTGATGTCCGTCCACCACACTCTTCTTCATCGGGACATTTCTTTGGAGTGGATGGACACGGCGTAATCCGAGGAGCTCGGTCTTGGAAATGACTTCTGCTGCTGTTTCTTTGCTCACCTAGGGCGATGAATGGAGCCTTTGTCAGGACATATGGTGTTCTCGTTACCTCAGAGAGTAATTACAGACAAGAGGGAAGACATCAATTAGCTTTGATTACATGACGGCGAGAGAAAGAAATGCTGCGTCGGTTTGACTGACCGGTCTGTCTGATACATGATAAATCTATCATAGGGTTTACGTGTGGTGTGTGTGTGTGTGTGTGTGTGTGTGTGTAGCCAGAGCCTGGTGGAGGACGATGGCTTAATGTTTTAGTCATTATTTTTCCAGAGCTTTAATCAGCAGCTTGTGGTCTAACTCCACAGGCGATCTTTTACTCGTTCTTTCTCTCTCTGATTGTGGTTAATTGGTGGAGAAACGGATTGAAAGGTCTCAGCTGCTAAGAGCCCAGTCGGGGCGAATGGATTAATCCTGTAGTCCTGCCGAGCTCCTCTGTGCCGAACCACTTTTATTCTCTGCCTCTGTCTTTATAGTGATAGAAGAGGGCCGGCTCGGGATTGCTCGGCACCACCTGTGCCACCGTGGAGCCCGGATTAGCCGGGGATTATTGAAGTAACGCTCTGATTTTTAATTCCAGCAGTGGAACACTTACCCCAGGGCTGGATTTTTTTTTTTGTTTTTTTGTTTTTTTGGGAAGATGGCAGGTGTTTGAGTGTTTTTGAAAAACTTTACTCTTATTTTTCACATGTACTTTACAGCACAGCAGAGCTCTTTCCTTTATTTATCCGAGCTTGTTAGGAAGCCGGGGTCAGAGCGCAGGGTCAGCCGTGTGCCGTGGGCCGTGGGCTCAACAGTGGCAGTCTGACAGAGCTGCGGCTTGAACCCTTGACCTTTTGATCAGCAACCCAAAGCCAAATAGTTGTGAGTTTGATACAGTATGCCAAAGCTTTACTTAAATATGTCGTCCATTTTATCAGCAAATAATTACATTGACTGTTATAGAACTATTAAGGACAAGGTGGTGGCACTGTGGTTTAGTGGTTAGTACTGTCTCGTTGCACCTCCAGGTTCTGGGTTCGATTCCCGTCTCGGGGTCTGCGTCCATGGAGTTTGCATGTTCTCCACGTGCTTGGGGGGTTTCCTCCGGGTTCTCCAGTTTCCTCCAACAGTCCAAAGACGGGCAGATTAGGCTAACTGGCATTAAAATTGCCCATAAAACTTTCACAGAGCCGGTTGTGTAGAACTTCTAAACTAATATGACTATTAATGTCATTATTACAACGAGAGATCCTGTTGCTTTTCCTGTTGATTTCGTCTCCTGTCCGTCTTTTCCTCTCTACAGATATTACGTCTGTGTGGCTGTTCTGATCTACTTCCTGCCGCTGTTGGTGATGGGTTGTGCTTACCTGGTGGTGGGGCTCAACCTGTGGGCCAGCGAGATTCCCGGAGACTCCTCGGGTCGCTACCAGGAGCAGCTCACCGCTAAACGCAAGGTTCTCCTGCATTCACACACACACACACACACACACACACACACGGTGTTAGACGAGAGGTCACAAGGTTATTATCCAAACATTTCCCAGACTAAAATGATCAAAAGTTAAAAATGATGCACATTTTTGTTTGGTTGTTTTTCATTTTAATAAAGCAAGCAACATGATGCAGACAAAACAAAACTCTTAACAAGTGCAAGGACGATCACTTTCATAAATATTGATTTCTTTTTCCCTCTTATGCATATGCCATATTTTTTTTCCCCCCTTGGCTGAATGTGGAACCGTTTCTGAAATCTCTGATGTTTAAGATTGAGGGTTTGAATAAACACAGGATGATGAAAGCTCTCCACTCGTGAGACTCAGTTTCGGGAGATGATGAGGGTCAGGAAGGACGGTAGTCACGAAATATTCTATATGAGATTTCCATTCGACCAAAACGGCTCTTCATTTCAATATCAATCTCAGACACACATGCACATACTTGAGTTTTTCTTTCCTCTCCTCAGGAGCCCCTAGCTCATTTTTCTTCCTCTGTCATTCTTGACTTTCATTGACACCCTCAGATATTCTTCTCAGATATTCTTCTGTATATAGCGCTACTTTCAGCCCTCACTTGCCCCGACTATCTGACTCCCTTCCTTTTTTCTTTTTGCACATGTGGATGGTCGTGTGTAGGTGGTGAAGATGATGATCGTGGTCGTGGGTACCTTCGCCATCTGCTGGCTGCCGTACCACGTCTACTTTCTCCTTCATCAGTTCTTCCCTTTGCTCTTCGAGAAGCCCTTCATCCAGCAGGTCTACTTGGCTGTCATGTGGCTCGCCATGAGCTCCACCATGTACAACCCCATCATCTACTGCTGCCTGAATGACAGGTAATGGCACTAAAATGCCTTGTGCTTAAAAGTAAAGTTGAGTTGGAATTCTTTATAGTATAACTGATAGTGGTTTTCATCCTATAGGCCAGTTTTCAGGTTTAACACAGAGCCTGTAAGGGTCCTCTTAGAGCTATGGTTCTCAGAGTGGAGACCAGGGACCTCCAAGCTTCTACGAAGCTATTAAAGTTCTTATATTGATCAGTGAGTTTTTCTAGTTATTATAACAATGAAATGTTTAGGATTAACCTAACTACCTCCAAACTATTAAAAACCAAAAACACACATACAGTTTATTTGAAGAGGTTAATGGTTACTGAGGTCCGTGGAATTGTTAAAGGTCTACTGAATGTTTTTATGCTGCCTAACGTTTCAATAACGATCCAAATGATAGGTCAAGTTCAAATGGAAGTAAGTCGACTGTTGAAAATGCTTCCACAATTTTACATGCTTTAATGACAATCTATATTAACAATAATTAACTGTATTAACATGTTCAAAAAAATTAAGACATCACTAACCTTTAGGGACAAATGCTAACTGTCCGGCCTGCCAAGCCATATTTAGTCACTTGCTGGTCGTCATCGTCGCCATGGTTACATGGTATCATCACACCAACACTAAACATTGGGTTGCATTTTTTTCAGCAGCTTAATTAATCTTTGCTAATGCGTTAAAGGACCAGAGGTCGTATTGTCCTATTGTAAGTTTTAGGTCTGTTCTTCTAACCGGTGAGAAACAGAGGTTTGGCAATTCATCTCATATGCACTTTTCTCAGACTCATCATGATTTTACACTCATCATTTGGGAAATAACAGCTAAGGTGCATCGTGCATGCTAAAGAGACACACAGGAAAGAATGTGTTCAACAGTGGAAATGACTATTTCTGAAAGCAGTTTAAACTCTCTCTCTCTCTCGCTCTCACACTCTTTTTCCCTCACCTCCGCTCTCTCTCTGCTCTTCGTGGAGGGTTTAGCATTTGCACTCATCAAGCTCATTTTTCTGCACACTCGAACGCTCTTTGTGCCTCGCTGTCGCACTTTTGTCCTCGCTTCCGCAATCCACCAGGCACATCTATCTCTTTAGACCTGGTTAAACCTCTGTGTGTGTGTGTGTGTGTGTGCGTGTGTGTGTGCGTGTGTGTGTATTCGGCAGATTCCGTGCTGGCTTCAAGCAGGCGTTCCGCTGGTGCCCGTGCATTCACGTCGACTCCTACGAAGGCCTGGAGCTCAAGTCGACACGTTACCTGCAAACACAAACAAGTCTGTACAAGACGAGCCGGGCGGAGCCTCCTGTGCCGGTCGTCAACAGTCCGTCTCTAGAGCTGGCGTCCAACGGTTCGTCATCTCGCAGCATGTCCAAGACGGTGTCGGAAACGTCCAGCTTCTACTGCGCCAACAACCTGCCTGCCTAGGAGCTTTTACCATCGGCAGAGGAACGTAACGAAGAACCAGTCGTAACGGAACGAATAAAAACGATGGATTTATTGACTTCTGCAAAACGTCATCCATGTATAATTGTTGATCATTTTGACAGACCATTTTGTGCAGTCATTTTTTTTTTTTCTCTTTTTTCCACAATTCCATTGTGTCTGTTATGAGCAAGGTTGATTCGGAATTATGACCAGATCCTATGTATAGCATGCAGAAAATGGAGAAAGCTGTGAAGTGAAATGCTCTTACTTACAGTACAGTGTTGATGGATCCATTCACCTACATAACAAATAGACGAATCATATCAGTTTGATGTATTATGACGCACTCTGAGTGAGTATCAGGAGCACTTGTTATAAGGAAAGTGCGAAAGTTTATGAAATGCTCCAGGTTATAAAGTGTTCATGGATCCATTTATCTCAGTGGTTGGGGCTGCTGCTTAGACAGGAAGTTTCTTCTTCAAATCTGAGCGTTCCCAGACTGACGCTGATGGGGTACACGATCAAACCCGTGCAGGACTCGATCGTCACCGGTATGTGTTAGATAATTCAGTATAAGTAGACACTCTTTTTAATCTGCTACAATAGTCGGAATTGGTCTAGATGGCAAAGAAACATGTTGAAATCCATGCTGAGCTAAATGTGTTAAAAGGTTGACTTTCGGCGAGCCATACGTTTATCCCGTACCAAATACTGACGGGTGCATTTATCTGCCCATGACCCTATACTCTTCGTGACGCACCATGGAAAAATGGAAATGGTTTGTGTTTGTGTAAGTGCCTGACAAAGCATTCACAGTGTCTATAATCCGGTGTGGGTAGTTTTTTTTCTTTCCCCTTTTTCAATTCTTCTGAAGCTGCATTCTGGCCACCCTTTTATCAATGAAATGACTGACCACATGCGTCACTCCCAGGACGTGAGCAGATCCCTTGATGGGATGAGAACACCGTCACTGAAGCATTTTGTGGTGTAAAGTACGAGAACCGGCTGCAGTGTATTACCGTTTACATTTTACTAGCATGTAATACTGTGGATTATGATGTATCATATACAATGCCTAAACACAATCTCTCTGCCTGTATGTCTTTGTGAATGTGTTTCTTCTTTATAGCAGGGTTTTGGGGAAGCTTCTGTGTCTCTGATCAGCTTGGTTTGAAATCCGCAGGAAGTACATTTCAAGTCCAAATGGGATCCAGAGTTTCCTAGACCATATGCAGTCAATGACTAGGAGTCTAACTTTAAAGACCTTGGAGTAAAATAGCTTCTGGCATGGCACAGCATCAGACCAGGCAGTATGGGGGATGAATCCATGCCAGTCACTTACGGGTAGATTAAATAGCCCTGAATATAATATCTGAACTTGGCAACGGATGCATATTCAGTTGCATTTATACTGTACGGTAGATGTGGCCGGAAAGCTTCATCTCTGATAACGCTTAGGGTTCCACTGCCAAAATGTAATCAAGGGTTTCTTTGGTTTAGAAATTCTACCAGTTCTGATTCCATGTGGCTTTGGCTTTGTCACTGCGTTCTGGGAAAAAGAATCGTAATAGGAACGATTGTTTGTCTTACTCGGTCTTGTCTTTTTAACGATCAGCCAGCGCCCCCCTCCCCACCACCATTCGGCCGTTCTCGGCTTAAGCGTTCACGCACAAAATTAACTCTGGAGTCATGCCCTGGAGTTTTAATTTTAGCCTCCCGTCAACACATGGTGCACGAATCTGACAGGGGAGGCGGAGGAGTGGAAGGGATTTGCTGGTGCTGTTGTTGGGTGGCATTGAAAGACAGAAAGGAGGACGGATGGGTTTGGAGGAGGGGTAGCGCACCTGTTGTTTCATATTATGGAGTGTGGTATGTGACAGTAGTATCAGTTTTCAAGGCAGGAAGAGGACATGTAGTGTTTTAAGGGATCAAACTGTACTGGTAGAATGAATGGTGAATGGTGCTCAGGACGATTTTAGGAGATGTGGAGAAGTGTGGACGTAGCACCCGGGGGCCTGGTCCTCCAGTCAAGATTTGGTTAAACTTCATCACTAATGGAGAACTGTCGGGAATTATGGAGGAAGATTATGCAGCTCCCAGAATGGTCTAGGTTTCATCCATCCATCCATCCAAGTCTATCAATTATCTGTACTGCTTATCCTATGTTTATCACCGAGATCTCAAGGCACGAGGTGGGTACACCCTAGATGAGGTGCCACCCATCGCAAGGCACTTGCACACAATTACACACAATCACACAATTGGAAATGGCAATTAGTCTACACTGCATGTCTTGGAGGAAAGACACTAAACAGGGAAAACGTACAAACTCTACACACACATGCGGGCAAGAATCGAACCCCCAGCTCTGGAGGTGTAAGAAGGAGTCAACGCTAACCACTAAACCACTGTTCCAGATCGTAACATTACAAAATATCCACAAGTTCTAAGGAATATGAATAATCACACAATCATACAAGCAGTGTGTGGTCTCCACGTGGTGTAATGTTTTTTTTGGGGGGGTTTTTTTCAATACAGATTTGTCCTTGTCCTAGAATAGAGCCCAAACAGTCTGAATATCTGTAAACACATTCTGTCCTGGGATGCCAAAGCAAGTTTCATCATTTTCACCATAATCCTCCCACTAGCCTGTTGAGACTTAATTAGACAAGAACTTCTGCAGATTCTCTTCTGTCCTCTATATAGAAATATAAATAGTTGGAAAGTATAACACTGTAGATGCGATTACAGGTTGATTAGTTAATCAACGTCAAGGTGTCAACAGTATCTCCGTGTCCAAGAATGTATCATTTCTTCCTGAATATGATATTCATAGTATTGCATCACCTTAGCTCGATGGTGTTTATCCCTCTCCTGGGTATAAACATTTCCAGATATCACAGTACAAATTCACATAACCCCTTAACTCCAATATTCTAGATTGATGTTGGATGTACGGTACATTTTGCCCAGCTCGTTGATGCCAAGCCGTATTGCACGCAGAGTCTCTTGTCGGTATGCGCTCTACGGGACATAAAACTCTCATCACAGCTCATTTGTCTAAACACAGCACCTGCTGAGAGACGTGGACGTGCTGTAAAAAGCCTCTGCTGTGCGTGAACCGTGTGTTGCCTGTCTATCATAATCATAACCGGCTGACCAGCAACGAAGAGCGTCCCAGGTTCACGCCAGAGTTCCTCCAAACACCACAAATCCTAAATAAGCTCAATTATCAGGGAGATTTTTTTTGTTCTTCTTCTTCTGGTATTTTGCCATTTCCAAATTTCAGGCCACCTGCTGCAATTGTGTCTCTCCAAATTAGTCACGTTTCACCATGCGCCCTTGCGACAACTGCCAGGCATTGTTCTTAGATTTTCTGTGAAGAAATAATCACTAGCTTTGGGTTTAATATGAAATCTCTCACAACCTCCTCACTGTGGATTCAAACGCAAATCGCCAAGAGGAAAAAGAAAAAAGCGTCTACACACATGGCACAAACGTTATCGCTAGACTGGTTTTCCAGTGTCGTAGGGTGCTCTAGAGGAAAATAAAGCTTCCTCCTCGTTTTTTGTTGGTCTTGGTTTTAGATCAGCCATTGATCACACGAGTGTGAAATCATTCTCCTTGAATATGGCTAAAACTCAGCTTGGATGATATTGACTGGAAAAATGCAGAGCTGTTAAAGCAGTTAAAGCTTCACAGACTTGAGGATAGACGGGGCAACAATAAAATATCCATCGATTCCCGCAACAATGTCTCGGGGTTTTGAGATCATCTGGTTCTGGGGATAATTGTGCCAGCATGGTTTCGCTTGACCAGACTAACAAACCCACTGAAACTTCAAACCGTCTGAGACGTTTTCATTTACAAATTTTTCATGATTTTTAAATATGCTTGTATCTTCTATACCGCTTTATCCTGTATTCAGGGTCACGGCGACCTGCAGCCTATTCCAGGAGACATAGGGCACAAGGCAGGGTACACCCCTGGACAGGGTGCCAATCCATCGCAGGGCACACACAAATACACACTACAGGCAATTTGGGAACACCAATTAGCCTAATCTGCATATTTTTGGACTGTGGGAGGAAACCAAAGTACCCGGAGGAAACCCACCAAGCACGAGGAGAACATGCAAACTCCATGCACACAGAGACGTGACTCAAGCCTGGCCGGGAATCGAACCCGGACCCTGGAAGTGCAAGGCGACAGTGCTAACCACTACACCACCGTACCACCCTGAACCGACTAGCACTCTGGTACAAATCAAGCTAGCATGGAAAGGTCAAAAGTCATGCTATAATCACTGAAACCTCCTGCTGTGTACGAATAACCCAGACAACAACGTGAAGATTTTTTTTCTTCTGACGGCTAACAGTGTTAACCCAAAAAGTACCATCCAGACTTTCCAGACCTTCCAGACACAGACTTACTTGGTGGTACGGATCTTCAAAAACCTAAACACCTATTAAACACACTCAGTCGTTTCTAGGGCTGCTCTCAGACAAGATGACATGTTTAAGAAGAGTCGGAAGGAGAAAAATTGAGTGTAAAAACAAACATAAACACATTAAAGTGAAGCTGGCAGGGAACTGCAAACGTACGTGTGTGTGTGTGTGTGTGTGTGTATGTTTAAAGGACGGCGCACTGCGAGAGCCTGGGTGGATGTTCTCATCAGCTCCATCTCTCTCCAATAAGAGTAATTACCCAAGAGACGACAGAACAACAGCTGTGCTATTCGCATGCACACACACATACACACTCTTCACAACTCTATCCTAAAATACGATAGGGCAGCCGTATTTCACGGTCTGCTGTGTGTTCGTGCGCACAGTATGCGATTTTTTTATTAACATCCGAGAAACCGCACAATACCCACGAGTCATCCTTTTGTTCCAAGGTTCTATTGTGTTCATATTCTCGCGTGTATGCATAGGAGCTTGTCCCGTAATAGGTGCGCACCTGTGTTTGAGTGTGTTTGGCGAACATGTGTGTTTCCATGCCCTCGTGCGTCCAGAGGTTGTAGCTCATCGTCAGGATAGGGCTTTGATGCCGTGCCAGTGGACTAGGAAGGAACTTGAAAGCTGATCGGAGATCAGATGATCCCTGATTTGTTCACGTTTACGACTACAGAAGTAAAGCATAAGTTCTGTCGCTTATGTAGCATGGTTTTACCGTAGCCACGGGTTAGTAGCTGCAACCATCTGTCAACTTGGTCATTGGTTGTGTTTAACAACTGTTTTGTAGAATTATTTCTTCATGTTGGAAGCATTTGATCACCTGAAAGGAATCCTCGGACCGATCCTGTTTATTAGTTTGAAGGAACTAGCAGAGACTATTGGTGCCCCTGGTGGTTGTGTGTAGCTAGTGCAATGAGCTAGCGTTGCTAATTTAAATCAAAGAACAGTGCTAGTCCGAAGGTGAGCACATAGTGCAAATCAAACAACCAATGGTCAATTGTTTAATTTTGCGTTTTGCACGCAAGTGTCATAATCTAATGTGTATGTACGGTGAGAAAGACAAGCACTAATTCGAAAGCTACTCCATCCATCTAGGAACCTCTGTAGTCCAATTAGGGACTGCGGACGGCAATGGCGAGTGTGGTAGGACCTCTGGTCAACATTCACACGCTCATTCACACACAATACAGTTTAAGACTCTTTAATTAACGATTAAGCAACTGATAAAGCTAATTTTTGCTGTCCTGCTGCTAACAGCAACCACACAGTCCGGATTTTACATATTAGACTTCTGGACACATACTATATATATATATATATATATATGGGTGACCAGTACAAGTGTGTTTCACAAAAGGGTTTGTAACTGCTTCATTAATTTTATATTCCAAATGTATTCTAAAGATTTTTTTTGTTTGTTTAATAAGCCGAGATGTTTGTATAATATTGTGATATAAAACTGCAGAGTATGTGATCCAATACAGGCTTTCATTATTAAATGAATGCACATTTTTTTTTCATTGTATTGTTTCTTTACTTTTGTATTGGAGGGACAAAGCTAATTTTGATAAACAAATAATGAAGGCATCACCCAATTTTCTTTTAAAAATAAGTAATTAAAAGGGATAAACTATATTTGGAAATTTTATTGTATAGCTATTCCATATAATATTGAGAGGGGGGTTTAAGGGCAGAATCACCCCATATCATGCATACACACATATATACAGTATATACAGGTAGTCCCCGACTTACACATGAGTTCTGTTCGGGGAGCATGTTCCTAAGTCCTAAGTTCCTAAGGATTTGTTCTTAAGTCCGACAAAGTGAGTCTTACACGCCTTTTACACAATTATACAATGTAAAGCATACCAATCCACTTGCTACTTGATTTTCCCTACACTGCTATCATGCCGCCAAAAACTGTAACCGCAAGTAGGAAATAAATCTCACAGTGAAATGTGAAATGCCTTTAAATCTGTAGGGGAATCCTGGATACCATTTTATCCAAGAGCTGTTTTACATGTATTGGACTGTGAACTCTGTCTAGAGAATATTCCGAAATTAGGATTATTCACCATCAGGACAGCCATTTTTTTTTATCATTGTGCTCCCGGACTGATTCATTGAAACTGGTGAGGCCGACTCATTTCTCCTGCACACACATAAAATACCAGATTTTATCCGTTCGTATCTGCAGAAATGTACTCGAATGTTTGTAAGTTGGGGACAACCTGTATATATGTACATATATACATATATATGTGTGTGTATGTGTGTTCATATATTTGGAAAGTAGCTTGTTAAGTAGCTTCTTTGACACATTAACCTTGTAGTAGAACATGGCATCCCAGTAGGAGCTTTTGGTTGCCGATACATTTTGATGATGTTTATTTTCAATGTTACATTGGGACAGCGTTGGTGTCAGGTTGTTTTAAAAAGTTTAAATGAACCGATTTGATGATTTGACATCTGAACAAAGTTGAGTATATGATGTTGGGATAACGTTGACCGAATTGTTTTAACACATTATCGCAAAAATGACTTTAAAACAATATTTATACCAAACCAGTGTCCTGAGTGGGATTTGAACTCGAGTCTCTGAGGAAAGAGTACTGCGTGCTCAACTCTAGACCATTAGGGAACATACTGTTTATGCGCATACATAACAATAAACACTGAAAAAAAAAAGATTACAACAATTTACTGAAATATTAAATTGGAAAGCAGCCAAAAGAATAAAAAAGAATTGCTTAATATCTGACATTTGGGAGGTAAGCTGGGAGGTAAGCTTATTTCCAAAAGAAACTGAAACAGATACAGTAGGTAACATATATAGTCGGTATAAATTGTCTTTGGGCCGTTCATTCAACGTTATCTCATCTTATGTAACCGCTTTCTCATGTAAATTTAACAAACTCATTCCAACCTTTTAAATACAACATTGTCTCGATTGTGAACGTCATCGCGACATCTTTGCAACTATATTATAACCATCATCCAACATTAAGGTTCATTCTTGCTGAGATGCGATAATTGTGAAAATTACTTTTCAATATCATTAATCGGTTACATTATGCTAAATTGATGTATTTGCTTGTATATGATTTTATCTGCACTTTGCAATTTGTTAAAACTTATTGGCTACATATTGGTACAATTATGACTGCCTATATTTCTGTCTCTTTTTTTTTTCCCTGCTTTTGTAGAAAACTGTGCAACATGTTGTCCTGAATTAATTATGCATTACTCTTAAAGTGTCTGGTTGATGACATTCGATTTAAGAAAAGTACCTTTAATAAAATGGCTTAACTTTCAGGTTGATTAAGCACAGTAACATCATGCATTGAAAACCTAAAAGGAAGAAAGCATGAAATCTAATTAGTATCAGATCAAAATTGCTCTTTGTTTGGATGGAGACGTTTCCCCCGCATCTCATCTCGATCATCTGCTGCTTTTCGAAATTGGGCTCAGATCTGACAGGCTTCAATTTTTCATTATACAGTCTCAGCGAAGATCATCTCATCCCCCTGGTGCCCTTTTGCGGGAGTTCCCACTTTGTCAGCCGAAGCTTTTAAACCAGAACTATTTACCTGAAGCGCACCCTTGAGGTTTTATATAAATCAATAAATGTCGATAATAAAAAACCCTTCTTGCTCACAGAGATTTTGGTGAGAACTGGCCTGGAATTACTTTCACTCATTTTCAATTTATGATGAATGTATGATGAATCTGTCTATTTATAAGTGATTTTACAAAAGACCCAGGAGGCACAAAGCAAGACAATTATTTAACGCCACCCTACTGCTCCGTGCTTATCAGCAAACGTCCGTGGTGGGAGGATTAATTAAAGACTTCATTGATTTCCATAAAATGCTTTATCCTGGTCAGGGATTTGATGGATCTAGAGGCCACCAGGAACACCGGACGTGAGGACGGGAATGCTTCCAAGATGAGGTCACATGGGGGCCATACAGGAAAACCACATGGAATCAGGAAGGGCATTATAATGAGCTCAGGATCACTAATTGGTGGAAGTGCTATCAACTGCACCACACCGTTGCTCAGTCTATACCTACTGACAGCAACCAATCCCTGTTCAGCTTATATAAATATATAGACAAGATCGCGCCTATCACATCATCTCAGTGCGAGCTTTAAGTCATGAGTCCAGTCTCAGTAAGCAGCAAAAGCTAAAACTAGCCTGACTGACTCGAGCCCTTGTACAGTAAACTCATGAATTATGAGGAGGTGAGAAGAGAAGAAGGGCCAGAGAATCAATTTCATTCACATCAATTGAGTTCTGGCAGGAAAAGAGACCCAAATGAATAGCTTCGACTTGACAAACAGCCAGGAGTCCGTTAAATGAGAGGGGGAAAAAAACAATTGATGGATGCCACAGCGAGGAAGGTGAGTTAGGAAGGACGGATTGGCTGGGATCCCGCAGCAGCTCGGGCCACTTAGGCTTATTTACCTTCCCTATTCCTCACCAAATGAAGAATAATAGGACTGCTCTGCTGAACAAAAGATGAGGAGGGTTTTGGGGTTTGACTGACAGTTTATACTGGAGACAGTAGACTTGTTTTTCAGGAAACTATTTAAAATCATGTAACATCTGAATGGACAGCATGAAGAGGGAGTCCAGTGCTGTAGGACAGAAAATAGGGGCAGTGGGCTGTTTTAACAATGACACACTTAACCTTCAAAAAAGTCTGTCATTTCTACCTCAGTAAAAAGCCTAGTTTGGGTTAAAATGTAAAAAGAAATTGCCACAATTTTGGTGAAATTTATTCAGTTTGTTCATACAGTACAGTTTTTATAGAGTAATTGTGCTCAGTTTTCTGCTCAGAGTGACGGCATTCTGAAGTGCACTGATTTATGCAACAGCCAATAACGTTTGAGATTATGCCAGTGGGGGCGGGACTTATACCTTGCAGAGAGCACAAGGCTGTATAGAATGAGTCAGCAAAAAAAAAAAAAAAAACCAAGACACATTTATTTCCTTAACTTTTTTCTCTTTTTCTACTAAATATTTTTAATTTCTGTCTTTTTGTCTCGTCTCCATCAGTCTCATTTCCTTCTCTTCTCTCCTTCTCTGTCTTTTCTTCCTCTTTTTCTTTATCCATCTGTCATCTTTTTAAGTCTTTCTCATTTCCTTATCCTTTGTCCATCCTCATTATTCTTTTTTCATCCTTTCTTTTCCTTCTCTCCCTCACTCCAGCATGTATTTTCTTTTTCATGTTCTGTCTTCCTTAATTTTCACTCATCTCTCTCTCATGCATCTCTCTCTCTCTCCCATCATTTTCCTTCCTTTTATTTGTGCCTTCCCGCCTTTCCCTTTTTCACACTTCCTCTCTTCTTTCACTCTCTTTTTCTTGCATGCTGTTTTCCTTTTATACTTTCCCTGTTAACTCACCCCTTTATCTTTTCTATCATCTTTGTCTACAAAACGTACCTCCCCATTCATTCATCTCTTGCTTTTTTTTTAATATCTCTCCCTATCCATCCTCTTTCCTTTATCTACCTTTTCTCCACCCATCCCATTCATTCTATTCCTGTCTTTTTTATACTCTCCTTCTGGTTTATTTAGACTCCGTTTATAGTTCTTTTGCTCCGTCCAGTGATCCATTTCTTCTCTTTTACTTTGTCTCTTGCTTTTCATCTCTTGCTCTCTGTACCAGCCCATATACTTTTCTTTACCACATTTTTAACCTGAAATTTCATTCTGTAACCCAACTCTTTATGTTCCTTTATATTTCTTTCTCTACCTCTTTCCCCTGCCTTTCTATCCTTCTCCCACTCTTGGCATCTGCTATTTTCTCTTTCCTTTTCTATCCATCCTTTGCTTGTTTTTTCTAACAACATATTTCTCATCCTCTATCCCACTCATTCACTTCCTGGGGTCCATCCCTCTGCATCATTCCCTCCATATTTCCCTCATGTTCTCTCTCTCTCTCTCTCTCTCTCTCTCCCCCCTTCTCTGTCCACCCCTTTCTTGTATTTTTCTTCTTATTATTTTAAATCTTATATCCCTTTATCCCACTTTTTCTTTGTGTCTCTGTCTTTCTTTGTTTCATTCACTCTCTTTGTCCTCTTCTTGCTCTCACCTTTTCATCCTTCTCAATTCCCCCTTCATCTTTTCTGTTGATGCTCTTTCGCTCTTTTCCATCACTCTGGCTCTATCCGCCCCTTTCCCCTCGCCATCCATTTTTCTCTTTCTCCATTTGTTTTTCTCCTGTTCTCACCCTCCATCTTTTACTTCAGCTTCCAGATCTCTCTTCACTCTCTTACCGATGCAGTTCATCCTACCTTCAAGATCCCTTTTCCCTCTCTATCCATTTTGCTCTCTCACTCTCGCTCTCTAGCAACAATATCCTTTTCACCTGTCTGTTTCTTTATCTCTCCATTCAGGCCCCATTTACCATCTTACTTTGTCAGCCCTTTCTTTCTGTGGTCTTTAGCTGTCTGAGACAACAGCTACATGTCCCTCGGCTATGTCAATTCCAGAAATGGACTTACAAGTGGACAAACTCACTGAACTTCCTGCATCTAATGTTCTCCTAACACCAGGAGCACTTGGACAGACGCTGACTATCTTTCTTCACCTGCTGTAGAGAACAGGATGAGGCTGAGGACACCAAACTCTCTCTCTTTCTCTCTCTCTCTCTCTCTCTCTCTCAATTGATTAAATTAGAACAAGGTGATGACTTCAGCCTGCAGCCATCACACTGGATATGACAGATGAAACTGGCTCTTGTTGACACAGAAATAACGAATAGAGGACTGTCCGGCTCTCAACAAGGCGGCTCTGCTGCGGCTGCTGGTGATCTCCCAATCTGGAACTGTTCCATGATCCTCCATCATAAAACAGCTGGGACACAGATGAGAAAGAATGGCTCAGATTGAATGCTATAATTATTTCTGTCTTGGATCCAAGTGCCAGTAGCGTCATGAGCTTGGAGGTGACTTCATTCCATCTCCATTCTAAATCGATCTCCATGACCACAGACGTGGTAATTTGGCTTGGAAAAGTCCAAACACACCTCTTAGACTGACATTTACATTTAGGCATTTGGCAGACGCTCTTATACAGAGCGACTTACGAAAGTACACTGTAGACTCCTTTCATCGTTAGGAGACAAATCAATTTTAAACAAGACAAAGTGAATGGTTTTATAGTCATTAAAGCTATACTTTGGCCAAAACATGTTGATTTATTTTACTAATTCTATCAATTCACTCACTCATACTGATTATACTGAACAGAGGCCTGGTTTGGTAAACCCTGGATGCGTTTCACTCCATTTCCCAGCACAAGCATACACACACACACACACACACACTCACTCACACACATGAGCACTTTGGAAATGCCAGTTAACCTAATCTGCATATCTTTGGACTGTCAGAGGAAACCAGAGGAAACCCTCGCTCAAGAGACCAGCAGTGGCAGCTCAGTAGCTCAGGGACTCGAACCGCCTCCTGATCAGCAGTCCAGCACCTTAACCATTGAGCTGACCATATCGATTTAACTCAATTCAATTTAATTTTATTTGTCTATTGCCCTTTTAGCAATGAACATTTTTTTTTACAAAGCAGCCTTAAAGGAATAAAAATTCTGGATATAAACTTAACAAACAAATGCGGTACCCCTAATGAGCAAGCTGGAGGCGACGGTGGCAAGGAACATCTCCCTGATTTCTGCTCTAATTCACGCATCAAAAAATTCAAGAACTGCTGAGAATTAAAGTCTTCGAAGCCTGATCATAGAGAGGGTTATGTTTTAATTTACCATAATTAAAGCTTTCACCTTCATTTAATTAGTTTATCTTTACAGCTAAGAATAAGTCAAAGGCATGAGAACAAATCTGTCTCCAAGACAACAACTGCTCAGGAGAGAACCGGACCATCTGCGCTTCATGAAGTCATGGCCTGATTATTCAGAACGTTTGGGGCGGCTGGGGACGCGGTCAGAGTTTAAATGAGGAGGGGAAAAAAAATCTCCACCTAAACTAAATTAAGAGAGGTAAATATTAAAGTAGACAAAACACCTTGCTAACATTGTGTCTGAGCCTCTTTTGTTCGTCTCAGGCAGGGAGGAACCTTTTTCCTGCTGATATTTTGTCCCTGAGGAACCAGCAGGGCATAAAGAATATGTTGATATTCATTCCAACAGCTTTATGTTCAAAATCCTCTGATGTACTGGAACCTGAGGCAGTAACAAGAACAATCACTGTTTTTTTTTTCTTTATTGATCTAAAAACTGTGGTTGTATCCATAAACCTTCTTTAAGAAGAAGCATTTTTCAAGAATAGTTAAAGGTTCTTAGGCTCTTTAAGATCCTATGCTGAAATCCCTATACTGGGATGGATTCTTCCACAAGGTTTAATGTTCTGCTTTTTTATAGACAAACCAAAGAGCTGAAACTAAAGCTCCTGCTTCTGGCTGTATATTCTTCTTAAATAAAGACTTCTTGCATGGATCATTTGAGGTTCATCTCCTATTCAGGAAGTTTATCTATGTGTGGGAAGAAAATTATTCCTTAAGGGCTTTTCATTCATGAGCTGTTTGTATGGATCATTCTGATGTGTAGAAAAAAAAGGATTTCCCAAGAGGTAGTTTTTACTTAGAACACACTTTGAAATGGAAACACTGTTTTAGGATTCAACTCATTCTCCTAAAGGTACCTGCCAGAGAACCGGATCTAAAGAGTAGTTCAGTACTCTCTTATAAAAAGAAGGGTTCTTCGTGCATAATTAAGGATTCTTGGAAATCAGATCCGTAAAAAAAAAAAAAAAAAGTTTCCACGTGAAAGGCAAACACTTTGTTTAATATGGTACCACATGGGCCCATTAAGAACTCCACCTAAAGGGACAAGATGAAGCATAAGATTAGCTGAACAACCAAAGAGTATTTTTTTTTTTTTTTTTATAAATCTACAGTATGTGTCAATAAACACTCCTAAAAGGAAAGTTTCTTCAAGATTTCTTGTACTCATAATGTCATAAGGTTCATTCAAGTAGAACCTCAAAACAGCATTTTCATATCAGAAAAGGAAGGCTGAGCTTTTAAAGAAGTCTTTTTCACCCAATATGATTTAAAGAACCTTTGCAGAACCTGAGAAAATGGAGCAGAATCCATATAACTGGCTGGAACAGGAACAGTTTACAGGATTAACAGGAATCATTTTTGTACAGCTGGGGATTTTTTTTCCCTCAGCAGCAATGTTTTATCTACAAAAGGAGCATTCAAAAATTGGGTCCAAAATAACAGAGTGCGATGTGGGAAAATTTGTCTTTAAGATTTATATATTGAATGGGAAATAATTGTAATGGAACCCACTTGGAACAATATTGCTAATATTTTCAAATTGCAGTATAACTAGCAATTTGCTAGTTATAATATAATATAATATAATATAATATAATATAATATAATATAATATAATATAATATAATATAATATCCATTATCCATCCATCCAGGAACCTCTGTAGTCCAACTAGGCACCATGGAGCCCAGTGGTGACCACACATTTTAAGTCCATGGTACTGTAGGACCTTCAGTCAACATTCACACACTCATTCACACACTATGGCCAATTTGGGGAGACACCAATTAGCCTAATCCACATGTCTTTGGTCTGTGGGAGAAAACCAGAGTACAGTGAGAAAACCCATCAAGCACAAGGAGAACATACAAACTCCACACACACAGACCTCGAGGCGGGAATCGAACCCAGAGCCTGGAGATGCAAGGCGACAGTGCTAACCAATAAGTGCCGCCATGATATAATATAATATAATATAATAGGAGGATATAATACAGTATAATATAATATAATATAATATAATGTAAATCAGCAAAACATACTGTATACTCCAAGAAGATGTCAAGTAATAAAAGAAATTTAGGGAGAAGAAAAATAACTCAATACAGCGAAACGTGATACAGCATGCTCGGGTTTCATATAAACACGTGATAAGCCGAAGAAGAAACAAACACAAACACACTAATGATACGGACAGAAGATTAGCGTAAACTGCTGTCAGGAGGGTCATTCAGCGCACAGCCGGAGCAAGAAGACAGGAAACAGGTGGTTCAGTACAAAGTAAACAACTGAAGCTGACATACTCACACTGTAGCCATCAATGTAAAAATACACCGTCTTATATATATATATATACAGTATATACTGTAAGTGTCTTGGAAAAACATTTTCCCTTTAAGATTCTTCATTGTTACGTCTTTAAATTTAGTCCAAGTTCAAATGATATTAATTAATGCTAAGTGTTGTGTATTCTGTAAGAACAGTTTCTATAATATTTATGGATGGCATCTCCTGTGTCTTTAAACTTGAGGTTTTCCAACATCATCAGGAAGAAGGAGTTTACATATTCGTGGTTTCTCACTAAAATCAAGTTAAATTTCTTTCTTATTACAAAGCCCAAGTTCCACCTCCACAATTTTTGCTGGGAATCGGTAGACATATTGTCATGACTATGGCAAGACCATGGCTTCCGGAGCTACGACTTTTTATGTCTCGTAGTTCTGGCATACTGGTCTACTATATGTTTCTATAGAAATGTTCTTGGTCATTTGTGGCCTTTTTGAGGAACTGTATGAAATCATAGTCAACCAAAGGGCTACAGAAGCGCTGGGAGACCGACACAGGACATCGCTGAATAGGAAGTAAGTGAACTGCCATGACACTATGGAAACAGCTAAGGTGGTGCAATGAATCTCTTCCTGCATGTCATGTAATGCCAAGGATGCCAAAGGTTATCATAGGTCTCTCTGTTGGGATCCATAGACCACTTAGCGCATCATAAAGTTATTAGTATTCACCATTATCCGTGGCATTACCGTATCAAATAATAGGATTTTCCATGCCTTCAGGTAGTTTACTTATTAAGTTGTTTTGCTTGTGTGTACATTATGCATGTATATATGTCAAAACAATCCACATTCTGACTGTAGAATTTATTTGAATTAACTTTTAGAATTTTTCGACAATCTCCTTGCTTTTCAATACACTTTGCTGTCAACAACAAACTTTCACATTGCCTCATTTAAAAATTTTTTTTAGGCTGAGCTGCAAGCCAGGAATGCGCCGCTGCCTCCTCTTCCTCATCAACACCACCAGAAGACCACACCATTACCACCTGACCTTCATGACTTCCTCATCTACTCCCAGTCTCCATCAGCTCTTCAAAACATCTTGCCTTCCTTCTGGTTGCAGTTATGTCCTGTAATTTGTGTAATTTTTCATCTAACCATTTTCCTCTGTATATCCGTCTCTTTTTAATTTATAATTGTCCGCCCAGGTGTTTTTGACCTTGCATTAAAACTGTTTTATGCTATACCTGTTTTCATAATATGGCTTCTTCTGGTTTAAAAAATTAATTACAGGCATAAGCCATATGTCACATCACGTGCAAAATCGATCACAGCAGAGTTGTTCACATTAATCAGCTTATATCAATCAGTCATATATCATTCCGCGGAAGACATGGTGATGGTGTTTTTCCACGCTGCTATCAGAATTACAATGAAACACAGGCTTTCTCCTCTGGTGTTTCACAGCTCGCTTACGGACGAGACAGAAAAGAGGGAGATTCACTTCCTCATCAGAAGTGAAACCTCGTCCTCGTAGACCTGCTTTCAGGGGACCAAACAGGTCAAAGTCCAATGAAGTGAGATCAGGACTATAGGGAGGACGCTTTAACACCTCAAAATGAAGCTTTTGCAGAGTGACAGTGTGGACAGAGCGTCGTCATGGATGTGCATTGTCATGCAAGATCACAACGCCCTTGGATAGCAGTGATAATGTTCCAATACTTCTGGCCCTTGAGAATCCTAGAAAACTATAAGCATTGATGAATTTTCCAGCTGATGGTTGACTTTTTAACTTTTTCTCGGTCGGTGATCGAGGATGTTTCCGTTCCATACTCTGCCGTTTACTCTCAGGTTCGTAGTGATGAATCCGTGTCTTGTCACCAGCAATGATTGTCTTTAAGAAACTTTCACTGTTTCAAATTTTGTTGATATGGAAACTTTATCTCTTCCCTGAGTTGTTTTGGTACCAGGTACACCCTCAGACCACAGAAACACTCTTCTTTTATGCAAATCACAAGTGGGGCATCCATTTTTGCTCACACAGCAGTTACAAATGAACTGATGTAACACGTCTTGAACAGAAAGCGCTTATAAACCAGTGCGGCCAACAGAAGTTTTAATATAACTGGAGTGAGGATAATTTTTGACTCACCCTTGTATATATATATATATATATATACTCAGCAAAAAATGAAACGTCCTCTGACTTTCAACTGTTTCTACTTTCAGTAAACTTAATGTGTAAATATTTGTATGAACACTAAAAGAG
>JAQMYJ010000014.1:4070383-4086989 GCA_030014305.1 Clarias laeviceps | reverse complement strand
CAGGCAGTTCAGTTATAACAGTTGATGTTAATTGATGTTAATATGGAGTCCAGGTAGTTATTGGAGGCTCAGGTAGATTTGTAGGAAATTCCAGTCCTGAACAATCGAGCAACTGCAGCCAAGTCAAGTCCTCAGAGAAACAGCTGTCAGCATCAGTCGAGGCCAGAACCATCTTCGTGGTAGAATGAAACCGTCCCCAGACAACAGACGCATCCCAAAGAGAAGCCTTTTGTAAACATTAATCGGTTTCACGTCGTCGTTCATGAGAAATTTCTTCACATGTCCAACACCACTAGTATTTCATTTTTGCGAGACTTTAACTTCTCTGTATTTCAATGGAAAACATCATACGTTACATCACAACATTATGTGACATCTGTTATTCTTTCACACTTATGAGTAGGAACTTATGGGCAGGAAAGGGAAATAAATCTATTTGGACTAGTTTTGCATGCAGCAGATGATGAAACAAAATGATTAAACGATCCAGAATCCCAGTGCATCTACAATGCATTACACAAAGACAACCCAGTAAACATGAAATGTAGTTTTTACTGCTGACCAGAAAGAACACAGAGGCTCATCTCACATTTGCCAAATAAAAAGAAAAAATGTTGATTATTATATAAAATATTATTATAATTCTTAAGTCTTATAAGGACTGATGAGGCAAAAGTTGAATTTTGTGTCTCATTAAGTCTGGTGTAGAACTAACACAGCTTTAGGACCTGGACGGTTTGCCATAACTTATGGGAGCATGAATACTGCGCTCTACCACAACACCCTGCTCAAAATAACCTCAAGCTCAAGCGCACTTGGGTGATGAGTAGGAATGGAATAAATTAAAGCAACACAAACACACCGATCAGGGAACAGTGTGTGTTTAATTTTGCCTGATTTGCTCTGACCTTTTGGTTGCACCTATTAGAACACAGATCATTATTAATACAAGATCAACGCAACAGCCTGCAATATTTGCACCTGCAAAAATGTCAGAAGAAAAGTCCTGACTTCAACTAGACACTTCAACACCCATGGACTGTATGGACCTTTTTTTTTTTTTTTTTTTTATGGTGTGGAGTTGTTCATTTTTTGCATGCTTTCTCTGCATGTCACATTCTCATATGATTTCTTCTTACCAGAAACCTCACTTAAATCTGGGCAAACACATGGAGGACAGTCTGCTTTTATGCTAGCGATCATTTCCTTTAACAGGACACCTAATGTTAGCTCGCAGCAGCGAAATCATTGACTGTGTCAATGTTTAAATCAAATCAGTCATTTCTGCAATTTTGTTGTGTGTATGTGTGGCTGGTGAGTTAACCAGGTAATTTGTAACTCTTGAGCAGGAAAGGGAAATAAATCTATCTGCACTTTGCATACAGCAGATGGTGAAACAAAATGATTAAACAATCCCGAATCTCCAAACAATCCAGCATTACGCAAAGACAACCCAGTTAATACAAAATGTAGAACACAGAGGCTCATCTCACACAAACATATGCGTCTCATCATACTTGGCCCACGAGACGCCAAGTATCGTAAATTTTGGATTATTATATAAATTATTATTATAAGTCTTAAGTCTTATAAGGACTGATGAGGCAAAAGTTTAACTTTTGTCTCTCATTAAGTCTGGTGTAGAACTAACACAGCTTGAGGACTTGGACGGTTTGCCATAAATTATGGGTCCATGAATACTGCGCTCTACCACAACACCCTGCTCAAAATAACCTCAAGCTCAATGCACTTGGGTGATTCAGGAAGGCGATGATCTGAAACACACCAGCAGGTCCATTTCTGAATGGCTCAAAACACCCTAAATTAAGGTTTTGGAGTGGCCTAGTCAAAGTCCGGAGTTACATCCGATTGAGATCCTAAAACAGGCCGTCCGTGCTTGAAAACCCTCCAATGTGGCTGAATTTAAAAAAAAAAAAAAAAGGAAAGGAAAGAAGCGTGGGCCAAAATTCCTCTACAGCGATGTGGAAGGCTCATTGCCAGTTATCGCAAACGCTCGATTACACTTGTTGCCGTCAACGATGGTACAACCAGTTATTAGGTTTAGCAGGCAATGACTTTTTCACATACAGCCAGGTAGATTTGCACAGCTTTTTTTCCCTTAATAAATGATCAAAATCTTTGTGTAATATTAAAATTAGATTAATGATCTCAATCATTTAACTGTAATAAAAAATTGCATCAAGAAATTTTAATCAGGGAGGGGGCAAATACTTTTTTGACGGCACTGTATTACACACGAAACACTAAACTAATTAACTAAAGACAGATAAACTCTAAAGAGAGATATTTAGCTATTAGCTAATATAGCTATTAGTCTAATAGCTAATATTTGGTTAAAATGTTTTTTTTTTATTGTTAAAATTTTTAAAAAGATCTTGAAAAATCTTAAAAAGATCTTAAAAAAATTGTTTTGATTTTAAAAGGAATGTTTTGCCTTTAAGTTATTTCACAGCTGCTCAGATCTCTGTGATAACGTTGACTGACATCAGTCTCACGCCAATTTAATGATCTTGTGTGTGCAGAGTGACGTTAAAGCCTTTCCAACTAAAATAAGCAGACTAATTAATTAATAAATCCCAGTACTTTTATTTAATTTTTTTATAATTTTGTACTTTTGAAGGCGAAGACTTTTGTACTTTAACTCAAGTACAATGTAAATGAAGGACTTCTACTTTTACCTCGGGTACCTTTTGACTTAATTTTTACTCACAAACAAGATCTGTGTACTTCATCCACCATTGCCTACTTGTGTGTGTGTGTGTGTGTGTGTGTGTCAACAGAACTTAAGGTGTATCACACAATCTGGACTTGAAACAATCATTTGCTGAGAAGACATCTCTCATTCCTTCCTCTGTAGAAGAGCGGAGATTTGGAGCAGACATGTGCGAGTGTAAAATAAATTTATAAGGTGAAACTACATTGGGAAAACCTGTCAGTTTCCTCCTGCACCTTTCATCCCACAGTGTTTCTCCATCGACGTGACACATACAAAAAGCTATCACTTGGCAGGATTTCGAGAAATGTCTGTCAGCGGTTTGGGCAGCATTTGTGCCGCTGGGATAAAAAAAAAATCCCATCCAGACGGCAGTGGGAAGACAGCTGTCTTTCCAAGACCCTGCATTACGGACAAACCCCAAAGCGGCGCTAGTCATGTTCTTGCTGCCAGCATTCACCGCTCTGTTTCCATCTTTCTCTGTTGTATCCGTGCCGTATTAGATGGTGGTTTTCTGATAACGGCTGAGTATTGGCATTAAAAGATTATGCGTCCATTAGACACAGTAAGAGCGGATTGCGAGGGCGGACGCAGCTGCGTAAGCTCTGCTCTGGTGAATTCCACCAATCTCTGACCTGTGTCAGGGCAAATCTTCTCATTAGGAAGACGTGGCATTTCGAGTCAGCGCTCGGGCCTGAAAGAGGAAAAAGACAGAGGAGAGATGGAGGACTACGGCAATAAAAGTGTGCGCAGAGCACTGTGATTAGATGTTCTCCCGACGGCTTGTTTTTTCTGCTATTTAGAAGCCGAAGCCATCTGTCTCTCTCTCTCTCTCTCTCTCTCTCTCTCTCTCTTTCTAAATCCGTCTCAAATCATCAGCAAAGACAGCAAGAGAGTGGCTCTGAGTGATAAAAACCTCTACAGATATGCGCTATGGATTGAGGAAAAGAAAGTTGATAATCATTCAAGTCGTTTAGCAAAATAAAAAAAGTCACAGAAGTATCAAAGTGATAGTGTATCATCTCGGAGGCGTTTTAACAGAAGACACATCTGTATATCGTTCTGCTGTTATCTCGGTGAGGTGTAATGTTTTCGAGACTCCCTAACGCTCAGAGGAGAATCTCCTCGTCGTTTCATAATAGCTATAATTACTGGAATGCCATGGAAGTCAGAGTGGAAGTGTTATAGGGAACCTTTCTGGAAATAGAAATGAAATAATAGTGGATGTACAGTATATATGAAACGTAGCAACGGTTGATGCACCTACTTTGTTCCGATTACTGTAACTACGTTCTGAGAACGTTTAATTTGCACATTTAGATGTACGTTCATACGTGCGTTTATACGTTTGCATCGCCAGGCTTGTTCTTTAGATGTTAGCTAGCAGATTTTAAATAATTAGCTATTTTTTTTAGTTAGCTTGGATGCAGTGGAAACATTTCCCGATTACTTTTTCACAGGTAGATTCGGACAGCCTTTTTTCCTTTAGTAAATGAAATCATCATTTAAAAACTGTATTTTGTATTTACTCAGTTTATCTTTGTGTAATATTAAAATGAGTTTGATGATCTGAATCATTTAACCGTAAAAAATGTGCAAAAAAAAATTAAAATGGAAGCGGGCAAAAACTTTTTCACAGCACTGTATTGCACCCTAAGCATACAAAACACTGGTTTATATTAATTAAAGAGAGACAGTCTGACACTAAGTTTAAAACTTCACCTCGGGATAATGTTAACTGATATCAGTCTCAGGCTAATTTAATGATCTTGTATCAACTAATCTGTGTGTGCACAGTAACATTAGAGCCCTGTCAACTAAAATGAGCAGACTAATGAATTAATAAATCCCAGTACTGTTATTTATTTTAAATAATTTTGTACCTTTGAAGCTGAGTACTTTTGTACTTGTCAAGCAGGGAAACATTTCCCGTAGCAAAACGTTAATTTTTTGCCGTGCGCTTTTATATAGTTACAGTTAAAAACTATGTTTCTGTTTTCATTGTTAATAACCAATAAGAATTGATCATCCAGAACAACATTAAAGAAGGACGAGCTCTTTGTGTTTAAGAAGTTTTATCAGGTTTCATCCTGATCACTATTATCATACTTAATGTATTCACTTCTATGAATACCGATACCACAACTATGACTACTTTGAACACCTATTGTACCTTCACGCGTAATTTTCCGAGAAGTTGCGAGTAACGTAAGTACAAATACTTTTACATAATTTAATATACTTTTTTAAACTTGTACTCACTACATTTGTTTAATGAAAATCCTGTACTTTTACTCCTTACATTTCAAATAGACGAGCGCATAAAAAGCATGCATTGATTTTTCTAAAAACACATTCACTCTGTCACTCACACTATACTGATCTGAGCACCGATCTGAGCTCCTCCATGTGGGAAGGACAGGAACTAAACAGATTGGTTAGCTGAGAAAGTGATTAAAAGTGGTTATCCCACCCACTTATTCAAATCCTGTCCACTTTTCATGCTTCACGCCAATAACAACGTTTGTCGTTTTAACAGGCTTTTAACAAGATGCCCATATTTAATTGTGTAGACAATTATATATAAATCATAAATCATATAAATATAAAAAATTATATAAATTCATATAAAACATATTATATAAATTATAAATCATTTTAGAGGATTTATATGGTAGCACCTGGGAAGTTTAACCACCAAAGTAATGAAAGATGTTATCAGTTCTTTTCACCATTCGTTTAATTAATGTCAGATCTTGTGTCTATTAACAAGTCATGGCATCCTGTCCAGGCCTCCTGTCCATTAGCTGCAGTAACTCAATAATCTCTCAGCTATCATTTTTTTCCATCTGCCTTTGTGAATAAGAACAAAGCACATTTCTCAGGATTTATTTCCTTTTTTTTTTTTTTTTTCAAGGCATATTGCCAACCACAACAGCACAGGCTATTAGAAGCTGAAACCTTTAATATTTAACCAAGTTAATCAATGATTTATTTATATCATTTGAAAAGCCACAGCTCATTTGAAATGAAACTACAAGCACAGCTGAGCCGCTACTTTCATCATTCTAATGTGATTCCATCGTTATCCATAAAACTCAGCAGTGCTGAAAGTTATTCTACATTCTGGCTGTAATGGCCTTTATCTAAAAACCTACACAGTGTTCACTCCTCTCTGTCCAGCCACGACTAAACCAACCAGGCAAATCATTACCTTTAATGCATTTTAATGCCTGTAAGGTTTCTCAAACTTGTAAAGCACCTGAACACGGCTGATGACTTGTACATTTATTTATTCATCATTAATTTATACTTTCGATCTGGTTAATTAATGTTATCAACAGCATCAACTTCTATAATGTTTAAAATACTGTTTATCAGTAACTTGGTCACATAGGTATCCAGAAAAAAACTGTTTCTTTGTGGTTTACCTGTATGTTTGTACTTGAAGTACATTTTAGAGCACATATTTAGCACTTAGATTTGAAAACAAAAGCATTTTAAACAGTACTTCTACTTGTATTTGAGTACATTACAAAGTACTTGTACTTAAGTACTGAATTTGTGTACTTCTGCCACCTCTGCTTTTTTCTGATTTCTAAAATTCTTTATACGCTGTTTTGGATGCTCAGATGTATCCAAGCTTGAACAACACTTTTGACTATTAAACATCCTTGGGTGGCACGGTGGTGTAGTGGTTAGCACTGTCGCCTCGCACCTCCAGGTTCCGGGTTCGATTCCCGTCGCTGTGTGCATGGAGTTTGCATGTTCTCCCCGTGCTCAGTGGGTTTCCTCCGGGTACTCCAGTTTCCTCCCACAGTCCAAAAGCATGAAGATTTGTCTAACTGACGTTTCCCAAATTGACCGTAGTCCCCTGGCTTATGCTTCAGTGACCCTGAATACAGGATAAAGCGATATAGACGATGAGTGAGTGAGTAACAAAACTCATTTCAAAGACTTCAAATCCAATACAAACCCTGAGCTGAGCATTCAAGTGGAAAAAAAAATATGGCAGTGGCAGTCCTGGGATTTGAACCTTGACCCTTCCAGTCACTAGCACATCATGTAAATCATTCCGTTACTGCTGTGCTGTCAAACAAGAGGCAAACACCGAGCGCTTACAATTGATAAACTGTCACAAATGGTGTGATATAAGCCTAGCTGAGCAACACCGCGCAGATTTGTATCTGTCCACTTTATATTTCATTTATGTCCAGGGATGTGCTGGCCATGCACAAACACAGTGTAGCTCTGTAGAGGAAGTGTACCTGGACAAAAATACATACACAAGCGCATACGGACAAAAACAAGCCTGAGTTTTAAGACCTTTGTGCAAGCAGTGGAGGGCGAAGTCAGGACACCGAAGGAGGGAGATCTTGCATTATGATCGCGCTTAGATTCCAGAAAAAAGCAAGAGAGAGAGAGAGAAACTACATGAGGTTATGAAGCAGGTGTACAGAATGTTTCTGCATGCTCCACACAGAAAGAATGAAAACACCACAGTGTGGAGCGACGGACTGCAGTTGAATGGCATGTCATATATTTTTATCTGGTTATAGTTGCATTAAATCTTGTGAAACAAGCTTTTTTATTTACTCGAGTTATAGCAGCTATTAATGGTTCCCTTTTTTTGTGAAGAAATATAGCTGTAAGATCTGGTTGTAATCAGAGAAGGTGAGATTGCCATCTAAATGCATTTATGCCAACAGTTATTGGATGGAACATGGAATAAAACAAACCTCCAGCCTACAGTAGAGAAACATCAAATGTGACCAAACATATCTGGCACACGTGTACCGAAAATATTGCTATCTGTCAGTCAAAATTCATCAGTTCCACATTAATCCTGTATATCTTTTTTTGAAAAAAAAAAAAAAGAAAGAATTAAATGCATGTTTGGACAAAAACGAAAAAATATATGATGGGAATAATAACGGAAGAATGATGGAGATGAAAAAAAAATAGTTTGAAGTATTTACGTAGAAATGTTTTATGCTTTTTCTTCAGTACAAGGAAACCTCGTTAAGTAAATTGTAGATGAAGTTCCTGGCTCAGGTGTTGGTCATGTGTCCTAGTAAATGATCGAGCTTTGGCGAAAAATAAGGTCTTTGAGTTATGAAATGCATTCATGCATACAATATTAAAACACTTCCTTTTCAGTGATTTATAGACATACAGTATACAAAAAAACTGATCCCATCTGTGTAGAGTTTAGGAGTGTGTGCTGTGCATGTGGATCAGAATATTTGCATTAAGATGATAATGTGAAGGCAATTTGCTTACATTGTATTAATTTTTAATGTAGGAACAGGCTTCCTGAAGGACTTCTTTTGCCTGTCATTTTCAGTCCAGTCCCTGTACCTGAGGAGTGTGTTTCTGTTTGTTCAGCCACACAGTGACCTATGAATCATTCAAGCATAAAAAAAAAAAAATTTTTTACTTAAGGCATGAACCAGTGAGAAACAGGTGCAGATGATGACAGATGATCTGGTCTGTGATTAGTATACTGGTGATGCTGAATGCTGAGTGGTTGGAACAGACGAGAGGGGAAATGAGGTCGCTGCTGAGGTTGTTACATAAACGATTGATTTCTAAACTGTATCTGTATTTGTTCCCATTTTATTTTCATTTCTACATCTATATCATTGTCTCATTTAAGAAAGACATGATTTGCACTTTTTTCATTCCTTTTCATGATTATGCATAGAATTCTGTAATACATGACACACGACAACTTTCTTTTACTTCTTTGATATCTATTCACGTAGCATGGGGTGGGTGAAATTGATATCTCCTGTCGCCTCAGGACCGCATATCTATAAATATTTCATCTCACGTAACCCTTTCCAAAACTCAATCTTCTGTTTTTTTTTTTTTTCTTTAGTTCAACATCAATTTCAATAAGAATGCATTTCTGTGCGGATGTAGTGTGGCCTGAAAGCGACTTGCCAAAAAGGAGCGTTTTGAGACGTGTTCAGTTTAGCAGGAATAAAAAGCACGTCACCGGCTGTGGAGTTTAGGACTTTTAAGCTTTTTGCTCTCCTCACCATATACACCCTACACCAGGAGCAATTGCTTGCATGCATTATTAAATCCTCCCACATTGGTACTCAATAACAGATCATTTCAGCTGAAAACAGTGTTTCTGAATGGTGCACAGAATTCAGGCAAGGTGCAGCGGCGTAGATAAACCTCTTCCACAGAAATGGATGTGGTTTCTAATTCAACACGGTCACATTTGGTTCTGGTTTCCTTGTCATTCTGATAGAAGAAACAAAATGTTGTGTGCATGTTTTGTGCATGAAAATGTAAAGTAAGTTACAGGATACAATTGGACCTTAAGAATCACATGACCTTTCCCAGGTAAACATACACCAAAAGGGTTCACAGTATGCAGCGTGATAGCACCATCCTAGTCACATTGGTACTCATGAGAGCTCACAGTTGCTGTCACGCTTCCTCAAGGCACCACATGATGAACCTCTAGAGCTGCTATCAACATCCCTAAGGGAATTGAACATGGTGAGGGGAATACACCAGTAAGAAATGGTGAGGAACGGTCGACTGAGGCTTATTAGAGGATTGGAGCATAGCCCGAGACTGCGTTTACTTCAAAGCGTTAATGAGAGCTGATGAGGAATGAGGTGCTGTAGTGATGTGACGCTGATTTCCCAGCAGTGGAGAGATAATTGGCTGCGCTACACAATCCCTTGTTAATTTATGACCTTCTAAAAAGTTTCTCTGGCCTTCAGCAGTGAACTCTGACACAGTCCAACCCATTCATTTCCCTTGTGTGTTTGTGTCTGTGTGTGACAGGGAAGGATACTAGCCTCTGAGAGAGAGAGAGAGAGAGAGAGAGAGAGAGATGTGGCTGATAATGAAAGTCTAAAAGATTTTCAATTATTTCCTAACTGAGTTTCAGAGGATTTTCAATTATTACCTAACTGAGTTTTAGTTAATTCAATCGTAAAAGTTTCAAACATTTTACGGTTTATGGATTTGCCCGACTGAATTCATCCTGAGGTCATGCAACGTTACTGCCATCTAGTGCATTTTACTTTTTTTTTTTTTCAATCCTTCAGGCTTGTGCAGTAGACAAAACACATTTGCCTCCTACATCACTTTTCTAAACACAGGTTTTAATTTTCTGTGCACGTCCCTTAGAGGAAATATCACAAATATCCATCCTGTATGACTTGCATATAAATTTTTATAATTAAAACACGGTCATCATATTGACTTTGTAATGAAATCCTGAGTTAACTGACCTAACAGTTTCTGGAACGTTCTGGAACGTTCACAATTCGATTCGCCTACAAGCTTGAAAATGATTGCTGGTGTACTGGTTAGCACTGCCGCCTTGCTTCTCCAGGGTCCGGGTTTGATTCCCGCCTCGAGTTTGCATGTTCTCGTTGGGTTTCCTCTGGGTGCTCTGGTTTCCTCCCACAGTGCAAAGACATGCTAATTGGTGTTTATAAAATTGCCCATAGTGTATGAATCAGCAGAGTGAGTGAGGGAGGGATAGGCTCCAATGTCCCCGCAACCTTGTATACAGGATAAAGCGTTATAGACAATGAATGAGTAATAAATATAAAAGTATATCCTGAAACAGTCAGCTAAATATGTTACATGTCAGCTCTTTTTACTGCACCATGGTTTGTATGATTATTTTGTAAACAAATAATATTTATATGTGTTTGTTGAAGATGTTTTTTTTTAATATTGCTCAATAATGTACAATATTTTAAAAACTTCCTTCAACACACGTGTTGTACAAACACAATTTTACATATAGAAACTAACTAGTTTCAACTGAAACAGTGACTTCTTGCTCAAACTGATCTCAAATCAGCGTTGATTTTCCACTGATTGGAAGGTGCTGCAATTTTAACTTTACGTTTCCGATCCTAGATCAGCAGTTAGCTTTTATTTTCAGGCGTCGTGCGTGGGGTGCGTGCGTGCGTGATGACGTACCAACCGTCCGGCGCTAAATTTCAAATAGCCGAGAAAGCGAAGCCCGCTGTTCCTGTGTGCGGTTTAGTTTACAGTGAAGTGAGGGTTTATTATTTTAATAAATACATTTGTTTTAATCGCAAACAAGTAACTGGATATCCATTATTAGAGTTTCGCGGTGGAACAGGGTGAGTATTTAAGTCTGTTCGCGTTTGCTGAAATGTGTCTTCGAGTTGTTTATTAGCGACCCGAGCTAGCATGCTAGTGCATTAGCATGGTAGCTGTAATGCTTTTATTTATGTCTTTCGGCTCAGGTTTGTCCTTAGAGAAGGTTTATGTAATGAAAGAACACAAACATTACATTTCTTCATAAATAGCCTAGAAAAACTATAGTATAGCACTCACGTATGCATGTTAAAGTACAAAAAAACCTCATGATTTTCAGAATAAAAGTGAATAATTCATCTTCCAAAGTACAAGGTGTATATTTATGTGAAAAAACAAAATGGAACGTGAATTATGATTCAGTTTAATAGGAAAGACGAATAATGTGTTTTTACATTATTTGTGTTTTTACATTATTTGTGTTTTTACATTATTTGTGTTTTTAAATCAAACGATTCAGAAATGAATCGTTTAAGAGAGTCGACTCAGATGATTCGAATCATTAAAAAAAAAAAAGAACAGTTTTTCCTCACTTCATGTGTTCATTTCTTCTCAGTCTTACTCAGGTCATAATTATGTTCGGGTTCGAGGGAGTCCAAAAGTCCAAAGACATGCAGGTTAAGCTAATTGCCTCTCACAAATAGCAGTGTCGCCCTGTGATGGGTTGGCATCCCTGTCTCATGCGCGAAGTCTCCCAGGATAGATGTTCCTGTATACAGGATAAAGCGATAGACAATGAGAGAGAGCGCACACGAGACCCTCATGGACTCTGTGATCAGTAAATATTTTCCACGCCTCACTCTAGATTTGATTGACAGGCAGCATGAGTGTAGTGAGCACCCCGACTTCCCGGCCACGGCAGTGGTCCTCTCCGGCGCTGGGACACAAGACAGCCCTGTCCGCCACCAGCACGCCGCTTCTCGGATCCATCCAGAGCAACGATGATGAACAGGAGCGACGGCAGAGGCGCAGGTCGAGAGTCATAGACCTTCACGCAGGAGCCGATACCTCCATCAACGAAGCCTTCGGGTGAGCCGAGCCCTAATCCTCATCTTGTTGTTTTATGCAATCATTCTGATATATAATGTAGATTTGATTGCGAGTAGGGTTTGTAATCATTGAAACGATGTGTTTGATGTGTTTTCAGCAGCACAGGAACTCCGGCTGCCGTGCCCAAGCTGTCGTCTGCGCAGATCTCGGAGCATTACTCGACCTGTATCAAACTCTCAACGGAAAACGTGAGCAGAAAACTTAAACACACACACAGAGCTAAATAATTATGTAAATCCATAATCTTTTTTTTCTTGTCTGTAGAAAATCACCACGAAGAACGCGTTTGGCCTGCACCTCATCGATTACATGGCGGATATCCTGAAGGAGAAAGACTCCGAGCTGAACTTTAAGGTCAGGGTGACTTCAGCAATGTTTTTATGCGCTCCTGTCGGGAAATCATCTAACGATACTCATGTCTGGTTTTTACGTGATGCTGTGTGTGTGTTCAGGTGGCCGCAGGGACGCTGGACGCCAGCACTAAGATCTACGCAGTGAGGGTGGACGCGGTCCATGCCGACGCCTACAGAGTTCTGGGCGGCCTGGGCTCCGAGACCAAACCGAAGGATGGTACGTGTGTGTGTGTCATACCAACACACTGGTACATTTTTACACCCATGTTTTAGATAAAGAGTCAAATCCATGTTTGTGTGTGTATATACTAGACCAGGAGGGAGGAGTGGACGGGGAGACGGAAGACGGCAGTGCGAGTGAGCAGGCAGCCACAAAGCAAGCGCCGAAGAAACGTCCTCCGAAGAAGACGGTGGAGCAGAACCTGAGCAACATCAACCTCTCGGAGTCGGAGATGAAGTGTGAGGTAAAGAACGTCGAGTTCGCACAAGATCCAACAGTCTCGAGACCTCTCGCCTCACCACCGCGTGCCGTTACAGGTGGACCCCATGTTCCAGCGCATGGCTGCGTCTTTCGACGAGAACAGTACGGCCGGGGTCTTCCTGTCCGTGCTGTTCAGCGAGGACAGCCGCTGCGAGCTCCGGTTCCCGTCCCACATGACCCTGCTGCACTCCAGACCACCCAGCTCGCCCTCACCTGTACAGCACACACCTGCCTCACCCTTTACAGGTACTTCAGCACCCTTAACATGTCGGTCTGCACGCGTGAAGTCTGAGCAGAGAGAGTCAGAGCTTGTGTGTGTGGTTTTTTTAATTTTATTTATTTTTTATTTATTTTTTTTTTTTTTACCTGCAGTCAGTTTAAAGACTCTGGAGGAAAAGATGCCCATCTGCCCATCACTAGAAGATTTCTCCTTCACCCAGTGGACACCTGACCAGGTTTATTTAAATAAAAAACCTTGTGTCCAAACATGATTGTCTTCTGTTGTTTAATAAATCGTTAACCCGTGTTCGTGTTCACAGACGACCAGTCTGAACCAGCTTCTGGAGAAGATGAAGCAGGGCGAGCATGCGTTCGACGTCAACGCCGACATCGAGCCGGACAAAGGCGAGGCGCCGGACTTCGGGGACCATTTCGATGCAGACGGAGACGACGAAGGACCGGGAGACTGCGCGGACGCCTTTGACGAGCGCAAGGACGCCTGCTCTAAGAGGAGCCCCGAGAAAATCCGGTGAGAAAGATGATACAAAGCGCTTCCAAAGCGCTCGAGCCTTTTCATAGATTTTCCCAGTCGTGTGAACATGAACGGCGTGTCTGTGCAGAGGGGTGATACCGATCGGACAGGGTGACATCACCACCATGTGCCTGCAGCTGTCGGACAAACCCAGAGAGTATTCGTACTTCAGCCCTCGCACCATGGCGACCTGGGTCGGCCCGGGATACTGGCTCTTCAAACCCACGCACAAACGTGAGCTCGCTCGCACGCACACATACGTACACATTCGTCCCTAACCGCGCAGTGAAGTGTTACTAGTGTAAGTCATTTGACGTGTATATATAAAAGAACATTTCTTCATAAATAGCTAAGAAAAACTATAGTATAGCACTCACTTATGCATGTTAAAGTACAAAAAATAACTCCTGATTTTCAGAATAAATGTGAATAATTCTTCCTCTTCCAAAGTACAAGGTGTATAGACTGTTTTTCTTTGTGTTCGTTTCATAGAGGATCACAAGCCGGAGAAGGAAACTAAAAAGCGAGCGCCGAAAAACCCCCTGGTGATCGACTTCAGCGAGGACGTCCACTTTCACAACTACTTCCGAACCACCAGAGTGAGATCTCATCCACGGGTCGCTTTAGTGCAGAAATACACAATACGTGACTGAATCATTCATACAATAATAACAGCTGCACAGACAAAGTTTTAATGAATAACAAACCTTTTTAAAAAACTTGTAGGATTAAAAAGACCTTTTTTTTCCCACTGTTAAAAAAAAAAAAGGGTCGCCAGATCAAAAGGGTTGATTCTGACTTATTTCAGGGTACATGACGGGCATTGCGTTAGATGTTGCAATCCTTTTATTCACTCCTGCTTTCTCTATCATTGTTTGTTTTTCTTTCTTTCATCTATTTATTTATTTTTGTCCATGACTCATCTGTGTCATTTCCAGGCGGCGACCACCATCAGTAAATCTGCCCTGAACACCAGCAACAAGAAAACCACTCTGCCGGCGGATTTCCAGTATCCCCTCAGTAACCTGTCTCAGCTCAGCCTCAAACCTGCCAGCACGGTGACTCAGCACTGTTACACAATACGCAAATGAAACGTTGCTTCCTGTTGATTTTACACGTACACTAACGGCTTGTTGTGCGTCTTGCGTTTGTGCGCTGTAGCTGATTGCGAAAGACAAGAAGCGGATATCGGGTGAGCTCGCTGAGGACATCGGAGAGTACGACTATAACAACGCCAATGACACTGCTAACTTCTGCCCACGGCTGCAGGTACACACACACACACACAGGTCATGATTTCCTTCGTTCTTTGTGATGTCATCAGTAATGTGACCCCTGTTTTGGCAGCTCGAGGACAGCGACGATTATGTCGAAGGCTTCCCAGGGTCGGATGACTCTCAGCCCATGTCGGACAGGCTGGACGCCGACGGTGTCTCCACGTACGGAGAAGACTGCCTGGTGCCCGAGCCGTATAAAGTAACTCTTACCCCTTAATAATAATAATAATAATAATATACAAATAGTCCTGGAGTCAGTTTGCTTTCTCACTGTTGCTTTTCCCCCCCGTCATGTTTATTATTACAACCTGTTTATTGTGAATACGATCCCACTGGGAGTGAAACACGGTCCGAGTCGGGTTCCCGTGGGGAGAGAAAATATTTACCGAGCGGGAAACGTTGCCCTGGAAGAGCTGAGCAATGTGAAGAAGACAGGTTGTCCTCTGGAGACACATCAACTACACACCGTCTCTCCATTTCTCTTTTCCAGGTCAACATCATCGAGATTAATTACGCCAAGACGGCCAAGAAGATGGACATGAAGCGCCTGAAGAGCAGCATGTGGAGCCTCCTGACGGACAGCCCCGAAAAACCAGCCACGGTATTCTCTTTGTTACACACACACACACACACACACACACACACACACACAGACACAGCACGATAGACGAGTGCATAGCAGTAATAATAACCGTAATCTTAATAACGCCTTCTTGTCGATCTGAGGTGTTGAGCTTCATCTAGTTGTGTTTTACTCCTCAGGAGGTTGAGAAGTCTTCAGAAATCCCGGGAGAGAAATCCTTCAGTCAGTCCACCAGAACGCTCTTACAGAAGTAAGACACCCGAAACACGCATCACATGCTTGTAATTTCAGGTCACTTCTTCAGTTCATATGTACACACGATTTCATCGCCGGTTCACTGGACAGATCAGAACAAAGGAAATGGTGTGAAACCTGTTGCCATCTACACTCGTCCAGAAAGCTCTACTCGTAGATAAATCCCATGTGACATTTCATCTGTTTAACCTCGTGCACGGTCCTCATGCAGCTGTTGTACATCCACGGAGCGTCAGCGCACTAAGAATCATACAAGGGGTGTTCAAGTCAAACCGGGACTTATCATGTGGGGAATGGCTTGGAGTGAGGTTGTGGCAAGAACTGAATGATGTGTACAGACATCAGAACATTCAACTGCAGTTCCAAGTACAGGGACGTGCGTGTGGCCTTCTTTAAAAAGTTTGCACTGTTTAAATGTTCCACTGTGACTAAGAGTCTCATCACTGTAAAGTCTTCTATAAATGTCAATCAGGTTTACGCCTTGATTTACCAGAAATTTAATCACAAGTTCCATTTGACTTGAACGCCCCTTATATAATAATTTGTATCCGTCTTTGTTTGTTTGTATTTATCCCAGGTTGCCCGGCACTATGGCCAGTAACCTGTCTGTGCCCTTGGCCTTTGTCGCCCTCCTTCATCTGGCCAACGAGAAGGTGAGTCCTATTTACTCATTTGTTGTCTTTTTTTTTTTTTTTTTTTTCACACAATAAATACAGTCGGGCAAAACAGTATTTATTCAGCCACCAATTGTGCAAGTTCTCCAACTTAAAAAGATGAGAGAGGCCTGTAATTTTCATCATAGGTTTAACTTAACTATGTGAGACAAAATAAGAAAAGAAAATCCAGGAAATCACATTGTAGAATTTTTTATGAATTAATTGGTAAAGTCCTCTGTAAAATAAGTATTTGGTCACATACAAACAAGCTAGATTTCTGGCTCTCACAGACCTGTAACTTCTTCTTTAAGAGGCTCCTCTGTCCTCCACTCGTTACCTGTATTAATG